>JAEHOE010000046.1:600000-804487 GCA_016858145.1 Edaphochlamys debaryana
TCCTGGAAAAGAGCGCCGGCACCTACCGGGCCCCGCTGGACCTGGTCATGGCCCCGGGGCCCGGGCCTGGGCCCGGGCTGGGCCCGGGGCCTGGGCCCGGGACGGCGGCGGCGGGGCTGGGGGGAAGCCATGGCACAGTGAATGGGGGAGGGCACGGCGCCGTCGCTCCAGGGGCACCACTGAGTGCGTCCCTGTCAGGCCCGGGTAGCACTGGCACCGGCGGCGCGGCCAACGGCATCAACGGCGTCAACGGCGGCGTCGGCCTTGGCGTTGGCGGCGGCGGCGGCGGGGTGAGTCGCGGCAAGCCGCTGATGCGGCCGCTGCCGTACACACGGGGCGCGAACCGGCGCTCGCTGGAAACGCCGCAGCCTGCGGCGGCGGCGGGCGCCAGCCCCAGCGGCGGCAGCCCTAGCGGCGGCAGCCCCGGCGGCGGCAGCCCTGGCGGCGGCGTCGACGTCACCTGCAGCCTCTGCGCCTGGGGGCACTCTGGCGGCGGCGGCGTCAGCGCCAGCGGCCACGGCGGCGGCGACCGGACGCTGTCGGGTCGCACCGCCAGCGGGCGGCCGCCGGGCAACATGGAGAAGGCGTGGCGGTGGCTGGAGCGGCCCTCGCTGGCCTTCCTGTCCATCTTCATGCCGCGGGTGGGTGGGTGGTAGTTGGTCGGTTGTTCGGTTGTTCGGTTGGGTGGGTGGGTGGGTGGGTGGGTTGGGCAATGGCCTTCCGGTTAATCTTCATGCCGCGGGTGGGTGGCATGAGCATGGGTGGGTGGGTCAAGGGATCGGCATTACGTGATACTACCACTGCGTTCACGATCAAGGCGGCGGGGTACCGGTATCGGTGCTGGCTTGGCCGCCTCCCCTCTGGCTGGCTGGGAACCGGGCTTGCTTCCACACGCCTCCCCCCCCGCAGCCTTGCCCCTCCTCACCTGTCCCCACGCGCCCCCCCACCGCCCCGGCAACGGCTGCTAAGCCTTGCATGCCCGCCTTGGCGGCTCCTCACCTGCCCCCGCCGGTCTCCTCCTCTACCCTGCCTCCCCCCAGATCGCCACCGGCACGCACGCTCGCTACCGCAAGGTCTACGCCGTGCTGCTCCCCCCCCTGGTGCCCACCCTGCTGGCAGCACTGCACGGCAGCCTGCTGGGGGCGAGGGCGCCGCCGGGGGGCGTGTGGACGCAGGCGTGGTGGCAGGTGGGTGTGGGTGGGGGCGGGGAGACAGACGGGAGGGAGGGAGGGAGGACGCGCGGTGGAGAGACGGGCTGGGCTGCAGCTGCGGCCGAAGCCCGCGCGCTGCTCAGGTTACCGGTGTCGAGAATCCCACGACTTCGAACTGGCCCGAAACCAGACCCGTGTGAACGAACACACGCTAAGGTCAGTCCTGTGTGGTGTCGCAGGTGGGCACGTCTCTGGGTGCGGTGGTCAGCTGCTGTGCGGCCGCCTTCTACCCGCGGAAGGGGCACCTGCACGGCTACGCGGCGGGTGGGTGCAGAGGGGGTGGGGTGGGTGCGGATAGCCGTCCGGGACCATGCTCCGAGCACCACCACGGCTAGCCGCATAACGCAACCCTAGGGCGCCTGCACGGCCGTGCGGCGGGTGGGTGCAGTGGGGTGGGGTGCGGGCGGGGCG
The DNA here is from genome assembly GCA_016858145.1 of Edaphochlamys debaryana. Taxonomy (NCBI): domain Eukaryota; kingdom Viridiplantae; phylum Chlorophyta; class Chlorophyceae; order Chlamydomonadales; genus Edaphochlamys; species Edaphochlamys debaryana. The sequence continues at coordinate 601,623 of JAEHOE010000046.1, forward strand.
GGCAGCGGGGCTTGTGGCCCGCAGGCAGGACGGGCGGTGCCTGGCAGGACTGAGGCTGGCGCTGGGACTGGGGTCACGAGTCGCGGCGTGTGGGCGCTGCGGCGGCGGGCTCTTCCAGCTCTGGGTCAGCTGCATGCTGCTCATCTCATGCTCCCCAAGCCGCACTTCCCTGCCCACCCACGCCACCCCACCCCACCCCATCCCTTACCACACCATCCCACCCCTCCCTTCCCACACCACCTCACCCCTCCAACCCCACCCGCCCCCAGGCCTGGCCACGGCCATCGTGTTCGCCGAGGCCATGGTGCTGCTGGACGGCAGCGCGGGGGAGCTCGTGTCGGCGGCGGTGGCGCTGGGGCAGATCTACGGCATCTCGCCCTCGCTGCTGGGCGCAACGCTGCTGGCCTGGGGCAACAGCGTCAGCGACCTCGTGTCGAACGTGACGCTGGCCAGGGTGGGTGGGATGGGGTGCAGGGCGTGGGGTGGTGGTGGGTGGTGGGTGGCAGGGGCTTGTAGGCTGGGGGCAGCAGCTGCGGAGAGCAGGAGCGTCTAGCACCAGTGGCCTGGAGGTGTCTAACGTGACGCTGGCAAGGGTGGGCGGAGGCAGGGGTTGGTGGTGGTTGGGGGCTGATGGGTGAGGGTAGCATGTGAGTGTGGAAGTGGCTGCAGGAGAGTGGAGCTGGCAAGAGAAGATGCGACGAGCAGCAGCCTTGCGTCCATCGTGCAGCCCCTACCGACCTAAGGAGCGCAGCCGGGGCAAGGAGCGGCCTCCTGAGCCCTCGTCTTCCCGCGCACCGCGCTTCAGCTGTTTCCCCAACCCCCCTCCCCTTCCCCTCCCCTGCTCCTCTCGTGCCCCTCCCCTCCCCCCCCAGGACGGCCTGCCCTCCATGGCCATCACCGCCTGCTTCGCCAGTCCCATGTTCGTGCTCCTGGCGGGTGGGTCAAGGGGAGGGGAGGTTGAGGGGGGGTTGAGGGGGGGTTGAGGGGTCAAGGGGAGGTTGAGGGGGGTTGGGTGGGTTGGAAGCGGCAGGGCTCCTGGCGGGTGGGTCAAGGGGAGGGGCAAGCACGGTCGCGCGCGCGTACGACTGGGGTCCTGGCGGTTGGGTGAGGGGGATGGGGAAGCACGGCCGCGCGCGGTTACGGCTGGGATCCTGGCGGACGGGCGGGGCAGGGGCGGCGCGGGCGGGGAGGTGTGGTTATGGGACCCCAAAGGCGGTTACGTGAGCTGAGGTGCGCTACAACGCCCCTACGCCGCGACCCCACACCCCAACTGCGCTAGCCAGTCCCGCTGAACTCGCACCCCAGCCCAGGGACCCCGCCCACTGGCCCTGGCCCTGAATTCCCCCCCGCCCCCCTCCCCTTCCTCCGACCCCAGGCTTAGTCACGTCCCTCGCCTACGCCACGCGGCACGGCGTGATGGACCTGCCGGACGACCTGGCCCTTCGGGTGCTGTACGGCTGCGCCTTAGTCATCCTGACCATGTGGGCGCTCGTGGTTCCGCTGTGGTTCCGCTTCCGCCTCACACGCACCGTGGGCTTTATCGCGCTCGGCTGCTACGCCTGCTTCCAGGCCGTGTACATAACGTCGGTGCTGCACGACAGCGGCTCGCTGTGACGTACGAGTGTACGACGTACGGCAGCGGCAGAGGGCGGCGTGCGCGGCTGGGCAGGAGACGGGAGAGGCGAGCGCAGGGGTTTCAAGCACCATGCAATGCGAGTGACGAGGAGGGGACGCGCGGCGGGGCTGGAGACGGGCGGCGGGGCGGGAGAAGCGAGCGTAGGGGTGATAGTGATTGGCCCGCTGGAGGCCCAGAGCATATGGTCAAGAGTTGTTCAAGCTGAGTTGGGTTGTGGACTTGTGGTAAAGAAGTGGTATGGCCGGAGCTGGAGCGGACCGGGCGCACGAGCGGTACGTCTGTCCCGCGTCGGTGGGCGTAGGGAGCAAGCGAGGGCCTTTGGAACCAAGGCGCGCAATAGACGATGCACCGCTTATGGGGCAATCCCAGGATCGCCACACGCACGGATCGGGTCCCTCGTCTCGCTTGCAACATGTGTAATCCCACGCCGGTTCCAGCAGGCCTGCACTCGGCACGAAGTCAGGTTGGATTCCCGCCGCGCGCAGGGGCTTTCCTCCTGCTTACATCCCTCACCTGCAACCTCTCAACAGCGACCTTCACCCATCAAGGGCACCCATCCCTGTGTGCTGCCCTCGCTGGTACAGCTCTGGTGCCTCATGCCATGATTACGTTGGCCCGCCTGCATCCCGTGCGTGTGCCCCCGAGTGCAACGAGCGAGGGCACGCGCCAGTACTGCGCGCCCCAGCCCGGCCCCCCGTCATCACGCACCGTGGACGGGCTGCCTTTAGACCAGGGCTTAAGCAAAGCGCTATGCAGCGCAGAGCACGATGGCACGCTTGGCTCCGGACCGCGCGCCAGTCACCTCACGGCCGTGGCAAAGCAGGAGATAAGAGTGAGGGTAGACCAGGGTAGCGCCAGACGGCCACCGTTCGACCAAGCCAACACAACCTGAAGGCCTTCAACAGCACCCCAGACCCCACTGCGCATCCGGTAGCACACGGCGCCACATACATGGCGTCCGCCGCGGCAGACGTGCCGCGTGGTGCACGTTAGATTCGTCGAGTCCGACGTGCGTGTACGAGTGTCGAGTCCACGCCAGACCCGGTTTGCGTGTCTAGCCATAATTGCGAAGAGCGCACATTCTCCCAAGCTCAGCAACAGCGCGCTTCACAACGAGCGATTCGGCACCGGCAGCCCATCCGAGGACGAACTTTCGGAGCACTAGAGGCTGAACATAAGGAGCATAACGTTGAACGAGCCAAAAATGGCTGAAGCAGCGGTTAGGCGAGCTGGCGGCAGTCTGAGGGTCTGGCTGGGCCTCGGCGGCCCTTGTCCTCTAGGCGCGCGAGCGACCTTCCGTACGGTTTCGATGGAATGAGTCTGTCCCAAAGCACACCGCTCTCACTGGCTATCAGCCATTGTGTCTTACGGCCGCCAACAGTGCCTTGGTCTTCTGAAGCCGTCGGCGCGGCAGCCCACTGCGCGCGCACCATGCCCCGCCATTCGCGGGGGCGTCTGCTGTCGTCAGTCTGTCTTCTGGCCTTCATCCTCGCCGTCATCTGTGGCTCGATAACCGCGGTGAGCATTCCCGGGTCGCTGGCTAGGGGGGCGCTTCTCACTCTGTGGTGTGAGGCGGGCCGCCGCGCGCGAGCCGTGTTACCAAATCAACGAGTGTCGCGTCGTTGTCGCGTCGGTTCGCTACTTGGTGCGGGTGTCAGTGAGCGTCACTCCACGGTGAAGTCCCCTACACGACCCGCCGGTCGCCAAGCCGAGACCACCAGAGTCGTAACCGAGCGAGTCCTTGTGATGCGCCCTCGCTCGCCGCGAATCTGACTTTTCCAGTCTTGATGAGTGCATCCTACATCGTATAGGGTCAAGATACTGCGGTTTAGGGGGGGTGCGAAGAGCTCGGCCCTGCATATATACGTTCGCAGGGCTGCTGTCCCGGCCTGGTCCGAGCTAGCCTAGACAGCTCGGTCGCGCAAGGGTGCACGTATGCATATATGTAGCAGCCACGCCGAGCAGTTTCGCGTAACTCGTACCGGTAACGCACGGTGTCTGCACATGCACCAGCGTTGCGAAAGCGCAGCCGAGGAAGTCCTGTGGGGTCGGACCCGCCCCGGGTTGGCGGGCACGCGTCACCCTTTCCCAACCGCCTATGGAAGAGGGTCTTCCATCCGACGAGGCACCACTCTAACGAACATCGCTCGTCCCCCTGAACCGTAATTGTTCTCTGACTTCGACTTGACACGAGGTGTAGAACAGGCCGTATGGCTGACTGTCACTCCGGCGTCATTATGACGTACGGCGGGGATGACCCCCATCCGACGGGTACTGTTCAACGGGCGCTGACTGGGCTGACTGACTCCCTCGCCCCGCCCCTTTCCTGCTTCTCGGCTCCCAGAATGCCCAGAAGGTGATGCGAGGAGTCGACCCCGAGCCCTCGAGCGGCGGAAGCGATGGGGCGAGCGAACCCGTGCCCATCGCTGGGCTGCCAGCCGTCGCTGTGCCGCTGGGCGGGCCCAAAAAGGGCGCTAGCAAGCATACGGATGACGATGCGGAGAAGCCAGGTGAGGGTAAATGAACCCCACAAGACAACGCCGCCCCCCAAATAGGTTACGTTGGTGAGGGCCTGGTGAGCGAGGGCCTGTCACGCCAGCTAGGGCGGGCGCAAGACAAAGCAGGGTCCGACCGCTTGGCCCTTGCGGCGGGCCGGGTGGGTGGGTGACGATGGCGCGGGGAAGGCCCACACGATCAAGCAACCTGGGGTGAGCCAACCGCCGCACTTGCACTTCTCTTCCTGTGGCACCCCCCTGCAGGCTGCTGGGGGTCCGTGAACCCAGGCGAGCAGGCCGGCTACGGCGTCTGCGCCGAGCCGCAGCCTGCGCTTGCGACCCGCTCCGCCAGCGTCGGCGGCAGCAGTGCCGGCACCGTGGGCGACGGCGTTGCGCCCGACGACCCGAGCGTTTATACGCCCGTGGCAGAGCTCAAGGCACGGGAGCTGAAGGAGCTGAGGAAGGCAAAGGTGGGGGGGGGGCGGGCGGGGTAGGGGACTACTACTGCTGGGGCCGGGGATGGGTTGGGTTGGGGATGAGGATGGGATTAGAAGACATCAACGAAGCGAAGCGCTTGGTTGTGGCGTAGGATGGGGTCGAGGTTGGGGTCGGGGGGTTGGAGCGGGTGGTGGGTTGAAGGTGCTAACTCTCTCAGGCACGCTCTGCGGTCGTGCCGTCTCGACTTGAATGGCTCTCCCACCTGGAAGGACATGACCTCTGTGCCCACTCTCTAACTCCCACGCCCTTTGTGTGGGCCTTGTCGGCAGGCCGACCCCGCCGCTGCCTACGAGAAGTGGCTGGTCGAGAACAAGAAGACGTATGCCGCAGTCTCGCCCATGGTAGGCACGTGACGAGCAGAGGGCGCAGGAGGGGCAGGCGGGCGGACAATAATGTTGGAGGGACGCGGCGAGGCATTAGGTGGTGCACACGAGCCGCCGGCGGGGCTCTGTGAGTGTTAGATGTGCGCCAGATTGCTCTGCCTGCCGCCCTCCCCTGAGCGCCCTTGCTGTCGGCCGCCCCCCCCCCCCCGTCACCGTGCCCGTGCAACCCCAGGGCCAGGCCGTCTTTGCCGAGTTCCTAAAGGTCATTGACCTCGGCCTCAAGCACAACAGCGACCCAGACACGACCTATGCGGTGGGTCTGCGTGGGTCCCACACGCGTACCGTGAGGGTGTGACTGGGACCGCCGTTACCCCACCTGGTGCCTGATGTCGGCCCTGCACGCTCTTACGAGTCCCTTTCTGCCACGCCCCATACATGCAGATTGGTCTCACGAGTGAGCTGGACCGCTACGTCCGTTTCAGCGGAGCCCGCCGCCGCTCCCTCATCACCACAAACCCCAGTCCGCCGGCTCCTAAGCCCCCGGTTCTGCCCAAGCCCCCGGCTCCCAAGCCCCCGGCTCCGCCTAAGCCCCCGGCTCCCAAGCCCCCTGCTCCGCCCAAGCCCCCTGCTCCGCCCAAACCGCCAGCGCCCAAGCCCCCTGCTCCGCCCAAGCCTCCTTCTCCGCCCAAACCCCCGGCTCCCAAGCCCCCTACTCCGCCCAAGCCCCCTGCTCCGCCCAAAGCCCCGGCTCCGCCCAGACCGCCAGCTCCCAAGCCCCCTGCTCCGCCCAAGCCCCCGGCTCCGCCCAAACCCCCTGCTCCGCCCAAACCGCCAGCTCCCAAGCCCCCTGCTCCGCCCAAACCGCCGGCTCCCAAGCCCCCGGCCCCGCCCAAGCCCCCTGCTCCGCCCAAACCGCCGGCTCCCAAGCCCCCGGCCCCGCCCAAACCCCCGGCTCCCAAGCCCCCGGCTCCGCCCAAGCCCCCCGCTCCCAAGCCGCCCCGCCCCCCGCTGCCTGCGGTCTCCCGTCCTCCCGCGCCCCTACCTCCATATCCCCCGTATCCTCCCCGGAAAGGCAATGACACAGCCTCCTTCACCGGACTCATGACGACCGAGACCACATCCCTGAAGCTCACAAACTTTGGGACCATGGGATCCCTCGGTGCCGCCCAATGCTCCTCAGCCGAAATTGATAACAGGGTCTACAACAACCCCAATCGGCAACAGGGATCCGTAGGTTGCGGGCACGGGGACTGCATGCGATCACTTGCACCGGTCTGTGTGCAGGAAGGGGCGATAGCGTTGATGCGCACAGCCCCAAACAGCGAGAACTCACCTCCCAACATGTCCTGAGAAACCCCGCCCTCGACCCCCGCGCGCGCCCCGCACCTCCCCTCCCCCCCAGTGCGGCTCTTGCTGGACCTACAGCTCCACAGCAGTCATCGAGGCGCAGGCATCCACGCCCACAGCCAAGGCGCCATACCTCAGCACACAGCAGGTGGGAGGGCAGCGGGCAGGCCCCGTCGGGACAGGGTTCCGGCGGGGAAACGGCGGACTCTGCTCAGTAGTCCGCCCTCCTACCCCTTCCCTCTGCGGTCCTCTTGCCCCCTCCCCCTACGCAGTTGGTGGACTGTGCCATCTCCGCCCCTGAGGTCGCCGGTGAGCTGGTTGCATGCATACTTGCTTGATTGAGAGCTTGAACGGAGCACGTGCAGTACTTGTCGGGCCGAGGCCGCACCGCCGGCTCTCAAAAGTTGGGCCCCAACTCCCCCAAGCCGAGGACGATGACTAAGACTGCTACGTCCGCAAGACTGCAACGGCTACGTACACTTCTCGCCTGCCGACCCTTGCTTCCACGCACCGGCGTCCAGCGGCATGACATGAAGCCGCCCCCCGCCCCCGCCCCCCCGCAGGCGTCGAATGCAACGGCTGCCAAGGAGGCTTCCCGCAGATTGCCTTTTCGTACGCTAAGACTCAGGGTGAGGTTCCATGTATGGTGCGCTCGGCAGCTGATAACCTCGCAGCAGATCGTCACCGGGGTCAGCTGCCGTAACTCAAGGCCGGCGGGCAGGGCGAGCCTGTTGGGGGACGAGAAGCATGAGGGTACGGGTGCTGCCGTGGTTGGTCCCTGGGGCCAGAGGACGGGTTGCCAGCCCAAATACCGAAAGCCCTGCTAGCTGGGGCACCTGCCGGCCATACCCTGCTGATTGACATGTAGAGGATAGCAGCTTGGGGACAAGGACAGACAGCAGCATTTCCAGTTCCCTTCCAGCTAGGTCTGAAGCCTCCGCCCCTTGGGTTGACTTGTTCACCCAAGCAACAACTAAGCCGCACATGCCCACACTGTCCTTCCTTCAATCCATTCCGCCTGCAAAGCACGTGTTACCGCGCCCCGCCGCACCCCGCCCCGTCCCACCCCCCTCCGCCCCACCCCACCCCACCCCACCCCACCCCACCCCACCCCACCCCACCCCACCCCACCCCACCCCACCCCACCCCACCCCACCCCACCCCACCCCACCCCACCCCACCCCACCCCACCCCACCCCACCCCACCCCACCCCACCCCACCCCACCCCACCCCACCCCACCCCACCCCACCCCACCCCACCCCACCCCACCCCACCCCACCCCACCCCACCCCACCCCACCCCACCCCACCCCACCCCACCCCACCCCACCCCACCCCACCCCACCCCACCCCACCCCACCCCACCCCACCCCACCCCACCCCACCCCACCCCACCCCACCCCGCAGGTATCCTGCTTGAGACGGATTACCCCTATGCCAGCTCGGATTTCGACGAGAACTATGACCCCATCCGCAAGACCTGCCGCTCGTCCGCCTACACCAACAACCAACGAATGTTCATCAGCAGCTACCAGCGCATCTCGTCGGACGAGCAAGTCATGCTTGACGTGAGTGCCGTACAGTGCAGTACGGGCTGGTGGTTGGACTGCAGCCCAGGCTGACGGGGACTAAGGACATGCCGACGGGGGCAACGTACGTACAACGTCCGGGCCTACCCTGGACGCCCGTCTTTGCAGCTTGGAGTAAGCCTGCTGTGGCCTCCCTAACCATATTTGCTCTAGGAAATGTGCATCAGAGGAGCAAAGGCTCTGGCCATCGCCGTGTGGGTGTGCAATGGCTTCATGTACTACAGAGGAGGCATCCTTACCGAGGCGAGTAATCGGGGGCCGTACAGGTCCATTCCTTGATGCGTGGAAACGGCCTGTTGGGCCGGCGTAGCGTGCGTGAGGCGTGGGTCGCGTGCGACAGCCTGGGGCTCCGTCGGGTGGGTGAGACAGCAGTGCAAACGCGGTCAAGCCGGTTCACCTCCATCTCGTTCGAGATCAGCACTGACAAACGTGGCTCGCTCACTCTGCTTGCTTCCCAACGCAGGACTGCGTTCGAGGAGATGACGACAACCATGGCGGGGTGGGTACTGCACGTGCAGTAGACCCCGCCGTAGGCATGAAGGGCACCTTGCTTGACGGGGCATGCTTCGTTTGAGACCGGCCATCTCCTGATCTTCTCAGCCCCCTATCCCCCCTGGCTACTTACCCACCTTTCTGCAGCACGCTGTTGCCATTGTGGGCTACGGAGTCCAGAACGGTGTCGACTACTGGCTCGTGCGCAACTCGTGGGGCCCCACGTGGGGCGACCCCGCCTTTCCTGGACACATTCGCTTCCAGGTGGGACACGGGAGGGAGTCAGGGTGCCTTCCGGTCGGCGGGCTCGTATGTGAGGAGCGACGGGCGGTGCTGAGGCACCTCGCAGGGGGCCCCATCGTCAATTGGCGGGAGATCCTCAACCGCTCAAGGTGTGCGGGCCAAAGCCTGCGCCGCCTAGGTTACTCAGTACATCTATGGGCTCGATAGGAGATGCACCGAACTGCTTAAGTTGAGGGTCCGAAATCGGCGAATGGGTTCGTGCCGAACTAGATCGCGATGTGTGAGCAGTCGGTGAGCATTTGGAGTCCTTCATTGTCATACAGGGGAGTAAGAGCAACACTTGTCCGCGGCCTTAGCTGTTGGCGGCCCTATCGCAAGCCCCATCGGCACTCCCTCCGAGTTGTCCTAGCTCAGGACGGCTGCAGCTTATCTTACGTCAGGTATTATGGCTCAGCAACTCCAGCGATGATGAAAAGGCCGCAAATCCCTGGTATTCTGAACTCCGTCCCTTCATGCCCACCCTGCGACCCACGCAGCGCGGCGTGGGGCTCATCGGCTTCAAGTACTTCGACCAGACGATTCGCGTCTTTGCGCCCTACACCTCTGGTGGAGCCAAGCCGTCTCCTCCGCCACCCCCGAGCCCGCCCCCATCGCGCGTGCCGAGCGCCCCCAGCCCGCCGCCCCCCAGCCCCGTTGTCAATTGCGCCACATCTACCCTGTGGGCTGACGGGCGCGACAGAGCTCGTGGCGCCACCGAGTACGGCTACAGCTGGGCCGTCGCCGTTACCACCACGTAAGGCTTTGAGGAAGGGACGTTCGCTTGGGCTTCCGAGCAATCACCAGTGCGCAGTACCCCTTCAGCTGGCGATCATCCTCTGACCGAACGCCCACCACCCCGCCCGCAGCAACTGCGCGAAGTACGGCTATGCGTACGACTACGATAACACGGAGACGGCTGAGACCGAGGCGGTGGCGGCTTGCTCCAACTACCATGGGACGCCCTGCACGGCCGTCGCCAGCGGAACCAACGGTGAGGCAGCGGATGGCGGGACCCGCCCCTCCTTCCGCCCTGCTGGTGCCCCTCCTCCCGCCCCCTCACTTCCCCCCGCGCGCAACCCTGCCTCCCTCGCTCGCTTCCCTGCCTAACGCTGCCACCCTCGAACTCCACCCCAGAGTGCCGCAACGCGACATGGATCAACGAACTGCAGAACATCATACTGGGTTACGCCAGCACGTCCCAACCGTACTACGCGGTTGCGGTCGACGGAAACTGCGAGAACGCGGCGGGTATCTACGGCTCGGTGAGGGGGTGCGGCGGTCCTGGGCCCTTGCCGGCGAGCTAGGGGGCCGATCTTGGGGGGTCATGGGGATCTGATGACTGGTCTGCGCTGCGGTCTGCATCTTCTCGCTTTGCTTGCGGCGTTGGCGTGAGACGCGGGTCCACGCACGAGGGGGCTCTTGTTCCACTTTCCACCCTTTATTGTCTCAGCTGCCGCCCCGCTTTACCGCGGCCCGCGCGCAGGACTACTACAACGTGCTCAGCAAAGCCGTGAAGAATTGCAACGCCTCTGCGCGCAGCGACCCGCTCGTCACCTCAACCAACCCCTGCGACCTGGTGGTTAGTGGCAGCAAGGCGCCGGCCAAGTGCACGGACTCCTATATGTGGTCGGCCACGCTTACGCAGGCCATACAAGCCACCGAGTGGGGTGCGTGGGCTTTGGGTTTAGTGGAGGGATGGAGGCATCAGGCATGGAGCGAGCGGTGATGACAGGCCGGCTTGCGGAAGAGGGCACCAGCAGTCGTAGCGGCACGGGCCGTAGGGGCTGGGACTCAATCCCCAGCAATTGTCTGGCCGACGGGGCCGCACGTACACTCCCCTTGATGCCCCTTGCTTGCCCCTGAGTGCCCCTGGTTCACCGGAGCGAGAGTGATCTGTGCAGAGGCTCTGCTGGGTGGCCCCGGACGTGCGTGCGGGATCCCTCGCTGGCGCGTGCAGGCCTCGACCTGCCTGACACCCTACGCGCCACTGTCTCCGTTGCGCTCGTTCCCTGCAGGCTTGGCGTATGCTGTCTTCGCCGACCCCAGATGCGGGAACCAGTGGTGTGAGTGCCAAGGGAACTGAAGCAGCAATGCAGCGGTTGCACCAACCGCCCGCCTCAGTCGGCGTTGAACTATGTTTGACCTCGCCTGACCGCCTGCTCCGTGCTCCCTGCCCACCTCACCTCCCCCAGATGAGTACAACTGGGACACCTTGGACCAGGTGGGGCAGGGGCGGGGGCGGGGGCAGGGGTGGGGCAGGGGCAGGGGGGGACTGGGGCTGGACGGGGGGAGGGGGCGGATAGCGGCGGTTCCTCGATCACGGCAAACCCCCGGCACCGGGCGCTATCCGCGGACGCACTGGCCCTCGTGTCCCCGATCACCTCCGCCGCGCGCAACCCACCACGCCCCACAGCGCCGAAGGCGGTTAGGCCCCCGGGTTTGGCCCCTGTCTGGTCCTGTCATTCCCCTCGCTTGTGCTGTCTGTCCTTTCCATGCCAGGTCTTCCTTTCCCTCATCTCTCTTCGCCCTCCCTCCCTCGTGCGCTGCCCTCAGGCCCGCTCCTCCACCGAGGCCCTGGCCAGTTGCACCGCTGCCTCCGTCAAGGCCGGCATGGGCCCCTGCAGCCTGGTTGCGTCAGGGGTGGCCAAGTGCACTCGCCCTTCGGCCTGGTCCTCGTCGTCGTATGCGGCCTACCTCAACACGGACTACGGGTAAGCATAAGGGGGGCCCGGGGATGCGGGGGCGCGCGGCCGTGTGGGGTGGGAGTGAGGTACATGGGCAGGCCGCACCACGCGCCATCTGGCTGGCGGGTTGGGGGAGGTGCAAGGAGCTGTGGGCGAGCGCATGGCGCGCGGGTCTGGACCGGAACCGCACCAGCGCTGAGGTTGAAGTGCGGACGCGTGTCATGGTTAGTGAGGGGCAGGCCTGGCCTGGTGGGGTTTGGCGCCAAGGGTGTGTGGTACGGGCCTGCAATCAAGCGTTAGCAGGTCAATTGCAATCACAGAGGTTTGCTACAGAGGGTTCCGGGGTGGAGAGCTGTCATGTGGCCGCATGGCGCCGCGGCGGCGTCAGGCCCTGATGAGCCATGCCAACCGCTGTTTCAATGCCGCAGGAACTACTGGGGCGTTTGGGCGGACAAGTTGTGTGAGGACATCTGGTATGACTACAACTGGGACGATTATGAGGATGTGAGTCATCCCTGAATCACGAGGGGAAGGAAGGGTGATGCGTATACGGCGCCGAGCGGTTGGGAGTTGGCCTGGGATGGACATGCTTGCTCCGGTTACCACATGTGTGCTCGCTCCTTTTGTGCGCACGCACTACGCTGGCGCTTACTAACCATCCATGCCCCGCACTCCTGCAGATGCTCCTCAACAACGAGTCCCTTGACTTGTGCAACCAGGTGGGTTGGCCGTTGGCCGAGCGCTAGCCTCACGGAGGGCACAAACCCAGCCACCCAGGGCGCGCCCTCGACGACACATGAACGGCAACGCCCGCCCAGTACCCGTCCACCCCTTCACGACAGGACTCGCCCTTCCCTTACCTCGGCCCCGCTCGCCGCGTGCTTCCTACCATACCTCAGGCCGCCCTGGACAAGGGCTGGAGCGCCAACTCGTGCGGCATGGTGGACTCGGGCACTGGTTAGGCCCAGTAAGGTGCCCGTCCTGGATGGTAGGGGTGAGCAAGGCCAGTGAGTAAACCCATCACCACCTAAGCTGCCATCCCGGCCTGCACGGGGGTTACTCTACCTCGAACTTGTCCTGACGTTTTGCCCCTCGTGCCTCGTGCACAGGTCATGAAGCCATGCTGCGTGGGCGGACCTCCGTACGCGGCGCACGCTGACCGGAGCCACGACGGGCGCCAACCGCTGCAATCCGGACCCCGCAGGACGGTGCAGGCCAGCAGGCGGACCGCTAGGGCGGACGAGAGGCCGGTTGTGTGGGGGGCGACAGTGTGGCACGCCAGAGGGTCCCTACCGCAAGTAGGGACTGACCCGTCGCGTGCGGGCAGGCGCATCGAGGCATCGACCCTGGTTTATTGCGGAAAATCAGCAGGCGAGTGGCAGACGGGTTGGGTAGCTTGGTTGGTGCCTGGGCCTCTACGCCGGCCAGCGCACAAGCACTAGCCTGGATACATTTGCGCAGGTAGAGGGTTTGTTCATGTGCGGCAAAACGCCGGTGCGAATTGTGTGTTTCCTTCTGACTTGGGTGTACCCAAGTGGTGTCGTTGGAGAGCGTTGGGGCCGCGTGGATAAGTCCCCGTTTATCTGTCTGAAGAGTTGATGGCGTGCGTTATGCTTTCTTTGCCAGTACTGACGTCAGTTAACGTGACGCCCAAAGGGCGCCCAAGCGCGAATGTGTGGTACATAGCGATGACAGGGCAAGCGCAGATATTCCCGAGTGAGCTAAGACGTCCTGGCACGAGCTGTGGGTTCATTTGAGGGAAGTCGGGCGGTCCGGGGCCCTTGGCCTGCTGATTGCTGCAGGTCTGCTGCAGGCGCATTGCCCGGCCGTGTGTGGTGGCGCGGGAAAGGGTGGGCGGGGTAGGGCCCAGCGCAGGGGTATGGCCCTGAGGGTGCGGGGTGGGGAAGGCGTGGGCTAGCCCGTGGCAGCCGTGGATGGGCGGGCGGGGCGGCGCACGCTGAGACGGGAGACGCGGAGAGCGCGTGAGAGGTATTCGAGGACGTTCTGAAGACAGTCCAACTGCCTGTAACGAGCGAGAGCCCTCTGGACGGCTTGAGACCCCGCCGCGGGGACCCGGCATGATCATGACGGAAACGGCACCATCGGCGGGGCCACGGTTTTGGCCCTTAAACGTACACAAACCTTTGCATCGCCTTAATAAGATGTCATGGCCCACTCTGGGAGCTCAGCCCGTGCCCGCTCGTGTCACGATGACAGTCATTGGTAAACAAGGCAAGGCCGGCGCGGGCCTGCCTTACCCGGAAACAATTTTCGCGCCAGCTTCTTTATGAGGCCCAGCAAAATATTAGAACGAAACCCCATGAAATGCGCTCCAACAAACCTTTGTAACGGTTTCGCGCGATCGCGTCGCCCATAAAGTCTGCGCCGTCTGCGGACAGCAGTCGTAGCAACTCTTCATACAACTTTGACAGTGCTCTGATTCTGTCCTCTGGAGCTTTCAGGGCGGTGCCGCGCCCACTGCGTCGACAGACATGCCGCCCCGCAAATCGCGGGGGCGCTTGGCGTCAGCCTGCCTTCTGGCCTTCACCCTCACCGTCCTCTATGGCTCAATCGCCGCGGTGAGAAGTCTTGGGTCAGCTGGGGCCGTGGCCGCTTAGGGGGCAAGGCTTCCCGGCCGAGGATGGAGCCGGCGGCGGGCAGGGCCGGGCTGCTGGCCGTATATATGAACCCGGGTCTTGGAGTGCCGCATCGCGCTCTGTATGGCGATGCTGCTCGATGCGGGTGTCAGTGAGCGTGACTCGGCGCCCAAGCCTCAAAATGCACCAGAGAAACGGAGTCGACCAAGTCGACGGAGTCATGGGCATGGCCAGGGCCAGAAGAGTGAACAAGTCTTCTGTAGCGCTGCTCACAGTATACGATATGAATCCAACCATTGGTATTCGTGTCTCCTACCTGGGGGGCTCGTTGCGGTGTTGGAAATCGGGCGTTTAGGCCGAGCTGTCCTCGGCTGGTTGCGCAAAGGGCCCAGCGATATCTTCTCTACGTCTCTTACGGACAACTATCACGATAACACATCAAATGGGCACCTGGGCGCTCGTGGTGCGTAGTTTTATGCCGATGCCGACCACTTCCGCACGACGTAAGCAGCCGCGTGGAGGCCCGCATACGTGCTACAATGGCATGTGGACACCAAAAAAGCTTGCGGATGGGCGGATGAGTAATATTTGTGGTCGGCGGGGTTGGCTTGGGGCACGCCGAAGTGCCTCCACGAGAGCGCCCCTGCCTTCGACAACAACCCACAGCAGGGGTCTCTGCTGGGTGTCCAACCCATCGGATCTGGCACGTCACACGCCACGTGATGTGAACAGAAAGCTGGATGTCAGCTATTGAGAGCTGAAAGTATGGACGGAGCAGGGATAACCTTGGCATGCCGCCTTGATGCTTCACAGTCCGACATCGTCATTTCCATCTTGAAACCTGGAGGTTGTTGAGCGGTCGTTGAGCCGTCGTTGGACTCTGTCACCCCCTTCCTGCTTCTCGGCCCCCAGAGCGCCCAAAAGGTGACGAGAGGAGTGGACCCCGAGCCCTCGAGCAGCGGAAGTGGTGGGGCGGGCGAGCCCGTGCCCATCGCTGGGCTGCCGGCCGTCGCTGTGCCCTTCGGCGAGGCGCTCACGCCCAAGAAGGACGCTAGTGAGAAGACGGATGACGATGAGGACAAGCCGGGTGAGGTGCTTACTTCTATCTTGGGGGGGTATCACGTGGCAAACAAAGGCAGGGTCGAGCATGGGTACGGCATCACCCCTACTCTTCCTTCTACGCCCTGCTGCCGTGAAGTCAAGACGTTCACTCTCTTTGCACCCGCCGCAGGCTGCTGGGGGTCCGTCAACCCTGAACAGCAGGCCGGCTACGGCGTCTGCGCCGAGCCGCAGCCCGCGCTTGCGACCCGCTCCGCCAGCGTCGGCGGCAGCAGTGCCGGCACCGTGGGCGACGGCGTTGCGCCCGACGACCCGAGCGTGTGGACGCCCGTGGCAGAGCTCAAGGCACGGGAGCTGAAGGAGCTGACGGAGGCAAAGGTGGGGGGGCGGGGGACTGGGGTCCGGGGTGGGGATGGGGATGAGGATGGGATTAGAAGACATCAACGAAGCGAAGCGCTTGGTTGTGGCGTACGATGGGGTCGAGGTTGGGGTCGGGGGGTTGGAGCGGGTGGTGGGTTAAAGGTGCTGACTCTCTCAGGCACGCTCTGCGGTCGTGCCGTCTCGACTTGGGCGGCTCTCACACCTGCAAGGACATGACCTCTGTGCCCACTATCTCACGCATCTAACCCTTGGTTTCCATGCCCTGTGTCTGGCCCTTGTCGGCAGGCCGACCCCGCCGCTGCCTACGCGAAGTGGCTGGCTGCGAACAAGAAGACGTACGCCGCAATATCGCCCATGGTAGGCACGTGACGAGCAGGCGGGGCAGGCGGGCGGACACATGTCGAGCCGTCGGGCTCTAGCCAAGAGTGTGAGATGTGGGTCCGGTTGCTCTGCCTGCCCTTCTCTCCTACCTGAGCGCCCTCGCTGTCCGCCGCCCCCCGTCACCGTGCCCGTGCAACCCCAGGGCCAGGCCGTCTTTGCCGAGTTCCTAAAGGTCATTGACCTCGGCCTCAAGCACAACAGCGACCCAGACACGACCTTTGCGGTGGGTCGGCGTGGGTCCCCATGCCTTCAGTGTGGGGGGTGGCGGTGAGGAGTGACGCTCGATCGCTCACGCTCGCCAACGCACCGTAGATAGAGCTACGGTGACGGGGACCCCGACGTCCCCGAGGCCTTCCTCCCAAGGGTTCGGTGATAGCTCGGCATGTTGACTGACAGTCATTGTAATCACGTGACCGCAGATTGGTCTGACGAGTGAGCTGGATCGCTACGTCCGTTTCAGCGGCTCCAGCCGCCGCCGCTCCCTCATCACCACCAGCCCCAAGCCGCCCATGCCCCCTCCCAAGTCGCCGCCGCCCTCGCCCCGTCCCCGGCCGCCCCGCCCGCCCCTACCCCCCAAACCACGCTCCCCTCCGCCCCGGCCCCCGCGGCCCCTGTCTCCTCCCCGTGACGAGGACGACTCAGCCTCTTTCACTGGCCTACAGACGGGTGACAACCAATCCCCCAAACTCCTGAACTTTGGGACCATGGGATCCCTGGGTGCCGCCACGTGCTCCGCAACCGCCATTGATAACCGCCAGTATTTAAGCCCGTCTCGGGACCAGGGATACGTGAGTTGGCGGCACGTATGGGAGTGCATGTGTTCACCTGCACTGGGATTTGTATGCGACCAGTGTCAGGCCTGTGCTCCCCTTCCCCCTCCCCCAGTGCGGCTCCTGCTGGACATTCAGCACCACAGCGGTCATCGAGGCACAGGCCTCCACGCCCACAGCCAAGGCGCCATACCTCAGCACACAGCAGGTGGGTGGGAAGGCTGCGTAGCCTGGGGCCGCAGGCATGGGGATTGCTTGCGTGCATGTGCAGACGGTGGGCACGTTAGCACTTTGCGTCCGTGTACGTACGGTTGCCCGCGGGGCCACGTGACCCGCTGGGATTGCCCTGGATAGGGCTCGATCGGTGCTCCGGCCTTCTCGCACGTATCCCTGCGCAGTTGGTGGACTGTTCCATCACCGCACCCGAGCTTCCAGGTGCGCCCATGAGGTATTGGGGCCCCTGGACTGAGTTAGGCGGATTGGCTGTTTGTTGCGGATGCCATGTACCGCTAAGTGCAGTCCGCCTCGCCGTTCCCTTACCGATAATGCTCCACCGCAGCTGCCTAGCTGGCTCCTGTTCGCGCCCCGTCCTTTCACCGCTTTGCTGCCGACCCCATCCCCTCGCCTCAGGTGATGGCAACAATGGCTGCGACGGTGGCCTCCCTGAGATTGCCTTCTCGTACGCTAAGACCCAGGGTGAGATAAATGGAGAAAGCGACAGGGTTAGGCTAGGCCGGGCAAGGCAGATGCGTTCGGGGCAAGCAAGAGAATGCGGGGAGGATGCGCGCGCCTAGCGGGCTGGCGGGAGGCCAGCCCAGATGTCGACAGCCGTGAGATCCAGCCGTGAGATCCAGAGTACCCCAGTCCCCAGGGCCCCTGGGCCCGCACCGCGATGCCCGAAGTTACGGCTTGCTCGCTCCTTCACTGTTACGAGAGCCAGGCAGCTCGCCGTTACCCCGCGACCCCGCGAGAGCGTTCGGTCGCACCAATTCGCGCCCAAAGCCCGAGGAGTGATGCAGCTTTGCATTGCATATGATACCGTTTACGCGGCATGTGATAGCGAGGTAAGTTGTCAACTTTGCGGACAGCTTTTGCTGAGGATGTTGCAAGACTTCGCCCGCTCAAGCCCGGACCAAGCGCGCGGTTGCTACTCAACCCTGTGCAACTCGTACCGGTTGAAGGCGAGGCATTTGCGCAACTTTGCCGAGCGTCGGCCTGGAAATGTGTTTCGCCCCACGACCATCCTCCGCCCCCTGAAGGCCTACACCCCGAAGCTTTGCGCTGATCGCGCCACACGTGCCCCGCACTCTGCACCCGGCCTGCACGCCTGCCCCATCACCCAACTATCGCTTCACCCCATCCCGCCCCACCCCGCCCCACGCCGCAGGTATCCTTCTGGAGACCGACTACCCCTACAGCAGCTCAGGTTACAATGATAAAACGGATCCCATCCGCAAGACCTGTCGCTCCTCCGCCTACGTCAACAACAAGCGAATGTTCATCAGCAGCTACCAGCGCATCTCGTCAAATGAGCAAGACATGCTGGACGTGAGTGCCGTCCTGCTAGCTGCCGTACTGCTGGTCAGCCAGCCACGGCTGACCAGCCGGGTATGACCGGCGTGCCACCCGGGAGGCCTGGTGCCACTGGGGGCAACGTCACGTTCCGGTACGACCTCCGGACCTGCCCGTAGAGCGCCGGCCCCTGCCTGGACAGCTGCCGTACAGCTCGTAGGCCGTGCAACTGCGCAACGGCCACCGGGCCGTCCCGTCCCCGCAGCCTGCTGAACCCCGTAGTCTCCCTGCGCACCCCACCCAAACCCCTCCAGGAGATGTGCATCAGAGGAGCAAAGGCGCTGGCTATCGCGATGTATGTGTGCAATGGCTTCATGTACTACAGGGGAGGCATCCGTTCCGGCACCTCTCCATGCACCGCCCGGCCAACAGGACCGAGGCCCACACGGGCGGACGAGTCGCACCTGGTTCGCACCTGGGGGCGCATATATAGGATAGGCTGTACATACTTTACTGATGCCCCCGACTTGCTTGCGTGCCTTCCAACGCGTGCATGCAGGACTGCCTCTCAAGCTCGTCTGACAACAAGGGAGGGGTGGGTACGGCATTGCTAAGTTGCGACGTTCTTGCTGGCAGCAGGTAGCGTTTGACCTCCCATCGCTCACCTCTTGGTCTCATCCCCCTATCCCCCCTTGGCTGCGTACCCACCCGCCCACAGCACGCCGTTGCCATTGTGGGCTACGGAGTCCAGAACGGAGTCAACTACTGGCTCGTGCGCAACTCGTGGGGCCCCACGTGGGGCGACCCCGCCTTCCCTGGCTACATGCGGTTCAAGGTACTTGCGCGAGAGGGCATAGGATGGAGCTAGTCATTAGCAAAGGGCATACGACTTCTCGAAGCAAAGGGCATACGGCGGCTCTTAGCAAAGCTCGTGCGTGCGGGGCCGGCCGCTGCTCTTGTGCCAGAAGTCATGCCCCCGCTAAGGCTCGGCTCGCTACTGCCTTACGTGCATGCCGAATCCCCGTACCTTCTCCCTTCCTTGCTGCGTGCCGGTCCCACAACGCAGAGAGGCGTGAAGCTACTCGGAGTGCAGGATTGGGATATGGTGATTCGCGTCTTTGCGCCCTACACCTCTGGTGGAGCCAAGTCGCCGTCTCCCCCGTCCCCCAGCCCCAAGTCGCCGCCCCCGTCACCCCGTCCCAAGCCGCCTGTGCGGGGCCCCCCGCCCTCGCCCCCAACACGTGTGCCGAAGCCGCCCAGCCCGCGGCCCCCCACCCCGCCTCCCCCCAGCCCGCGCCCCCCCACTCCCTTGCCCAACTGCTCCGCTTCCAGCCTCTGGGCCGACGGACGAAATAGAAATAGAAATAGAAATTACAACGCCGGGCGCGCCCTGGCGTGAGTTAAGGAAGGTCCGCTGGTTAGGCGCGACCACCATTGTCTACCAGTCTCGTTGGCAGAACCACGCCGCATCTACGCTGGGGACGCTACGATTTAAGGATCGCACTCCTGCTACCAAGGACAGTCTACCCGCGTCATTCCATGCACTACCTAACCACTCAACGCGTCAAACGACCTCAACCGCCCAGCACAGCCTGCTGGGTGACTCCGGCGGGATCCGAACCCACACCTGCCGGACGGACGAAACAGGGCCCGTGGCGCTACGGACTACGGCTACAGCTGGGCCGTTTCGGCGACCGTAAGGCGTGCAAGGAAGGTTGAGGCCAGTGACGTTAGCTTGGGCTAGTGACGTTAGCCTGGGCTTCCGAGCAATGCCCAGTGCCCAGTACCCATTCAGCTGGAGACCACCCACTGACCGCCCTTCCACCACACCACCCGCAGGAACTGTGCCAAGTACGGCTATGCGTACGGTTACGACAACCTGGCGACGGCTCAGACAGAGGCGGTGGCGGCTTGCTCCAACTACTATGGGACGACCTGCACGGCCGTCGCCAGCGGAACCAACGGTGAGGCACCAGATTGAGCGATAAATTGACCCAGGAATGGCCCAGGCAGCGCAGCGCGTAGGGTTGTATAGGGACGGCCTGGCCCAAGCCCCCGGTCGAAGGCCGCAGCGCACCCTCCCCATCCTGCCGAACCCTTTCGCCTCCTTCCGCCTGAGGGCCTGCCTAAGCGCCTCACCCTGGTACCACCCCGCCCAAACCCGTGCCTCAGAGTGTCGCGATGCGGCCTACATCAAGAACCTGCAGGACTGGATTACCTCTTACACCAATTCTACGCTGCCGTACTATGCCGTCGCCGCCGACGGAAGCTGCGGCAACCCGACTGGCGCTTACGGAGCGGTGCGTGGTTGCAGCGGCGGCCCCGGTCCTGTTGCCGTCGAGCGTTTGTTAGGGACCGTGTGGGTCTGACTAGATGGACCTCTTGCTTTCCTTCGAGCACATCTCATTGGACGCAACCCACAGGATTACAACTCGGTGCTCAGCACGGCTCTGAGCATGTGGAACACCTCAGCGTGCAGCAACCCGCTCGTCACCTCCACCAGCCCCTGCGCCCTGGTGGTCAAGGGCAGCAAGGTGGCCGCCAAGTGCACGGACGCGAGCAAGTGGGCGGCCACGGTCACGCAGGCTATGCAAGACACTGAGTGGGGTGCGTGCGTGGGCTTGGGTTTAGTAGAGGGAGCGAGCGGTGATAGATGCCGAAGCAACCGTGAGTGGGGGTCATGTCAGTCCCGCTTGCGGAAGGAGAGGGCACAAGGAGTCGTAGCGGCACGGGCATTCGGGCTGGGACTCAATCCTCGGCCGCTGTCAGGCAGACGGGGACCGCATGCACGCAGCTACCGTATGGTACCCCTTGCTGGCCCCATGTTCACCGGAGCGAGAGCGGTCTTCAAGACCGCCTCTAAGAAGGTTGCAGAGGCCCTGGGCGGTGTCTGACGTGCGTGGGGAACCTACCCCTCGCTCGCGCGTGCAGGCCTCGCCCTGCCTGACTGGTGGGCCTGGGTGGCCCCTGACGTGGGGCCCATGGGGCCGTCCTCGCGCGTGTGGGCCTCGACCTGCCTGACCCCCACACCTATCCCCGGCTGATTCGCGATCCTCCCCATTGCACTCGTACCCTGCTGCAGGTTATGCGTACGCTATCTTCGCCGACCCCAAGTGCGGGAACCAGTGGTGTGAGTGCCCAGGGAACTGAGCAGCAATACAGCGGTTGCACCAACCGTTCGCCTCAGTCGGCGTTGAGCTAGCTATGTTTGACCTCGCCTGACCGCCTGCTTCATGCTCCCTGCCCACCTCCCTCCCCCAGATGAGTACAACTGGGACACCTTGGACCAGGTGGGGCGGGGGCGGGGCTGGTGTTGAACGGGGAGATGGGGAGGATAGCGGCCGGACATCTCGGAACACTCAGCCTCAGCGGCCTTGATTGACCGCGCCTGTACCGGTATCTATCTGCACCACGGGGTCTGGCTTGGGCGCTCAACCTTGCCCACGACCAAGATGACCGCAGCCCAGCTAGCTAGCCGCGCCGGAAGTCTGCAGCCCCCCGGTCTCCTTCTCTACGTACGCCCTGACGTCCACTCCACTGGCCTGTTAGCCTCTTGGCCCCGTTTATTGGATAGATGTCGCTTGATCAGTGGAACGGCGTACCCCGCCCTCAAAACCCGCACCCCCAGGCGCGTGCCTCCACCGAGGCCCTGGCCAGCTGCACCGCTGACTCCATCAAGGCTGGCATGGGCCCCTGCAGCCTGGTTGCGTCAGGGGTGGCCAAGTGCACTCGCCCCTCGGCGTGGGCTGACGCGTCTGATGACGCCTACCAGTACACGAACTACGGGTACGTGTTGACGGTTTGTGCAACAGTATGGTTTTGGGGAGTGGGGCCAGGAGTGATTCCGGGAGGGGTGGGGAGCCATGCGTGGCCACGTGGCCATGGCGTGTGAGGGTGCGAGATGCTGTCCGCAGAAGCGCGGCGCACGGGTCTGCTAGTATGCCTGATGGGCGGGTCATCTGCATGCAGTGGGTTGCATGGGTTGAAAGCATGCCACCGCGTACGTGGCGCCAGCGCCCGGCTGTGACTCCCCATGCCACTTTGTGTTTTGCTACCGCCGCAGGAACTACTGGGGCGTTTGGGCGGACAAGATGTGTGAGGACGTCTGGTATGACTACGACTGGAAAAGATATGATGATGTGAGTCATCCATGACTCACGAGGGGAAGGAAGGGTGATGCGTATACGGCGCCGAGCGGTTGGGAGTTGGCCTGGGATGGACATGCTTGCTGCGGTGACCACATGCGTGCTCGCTCCTTTTGCGCACCTACTACGCTAGCGCTTACTAACCATCCATACCCTGCACACCTGCAGATGCTCCTCAACAGCAAGGCTCTTGACATGTGTAACCAGGTGGGTTCTGGGTTGGCCGAGCGCTAGCACAGCCTCACGAAGGGCGCCGCCCCAAGGCGCGCCCTCAACGACACATGAACGGCGACGCCCGCCCAGTACCCGTCCTCCCCTTCACGACATGACTCGCCCTTCCCTTCCCTCGGCCCCGCTCGCCGCGTGCTTCCTACCATACCTCAGGCCGCCTTGGACAAGGGCTGGAGCGCCAACTCGTGTGGCATGGTGGACTCGGGCACTGGTTAGGCCCAGTAAGGTGAGGCAGGGGCTAGATGGGGCCGCGAAGGTGAGGTCAACGTCAGCTCTTGCTGGGGATGCCAGGGGTACCCATGGCTGTGCGGTCGCCACCGACAACAACATCGACTCGTCCGCACACCGGTATTGCCATACTGCCAACCCAAGCAAGGTCGCATTTGGGGTCACTCTCAGCTGTGCCCTGTCCCGGGGCCCGCTCTGCAGGGGGAGCCAGACCGGCGCGGGCCTACGTACTGGGCCCATCTATCGGGCCCACCTATTGGCGGGCCCCTTTGGGCGCCGAATGCGGCCGAAAGCGTATGGGGCCCCGCCCGTACCGGTGCCTGCAAGCAAGGCCATCGGGCGCGCACAAGGCCGGGTGTGAGATTCATGAAGGACCTTAATTTATGGAAGCTAGTCCCGGATGATTATCCCGGCTTCTGCTTTGACGAAGGAGGCTTTGCCGAAGGAGGCCTGCAAGCCTGAAATAGGGCTTTTCGGCGTGCTTAATACTGGGTAGCAGACTACCTCACCCTTCATTACCGGGGCCTTTCGCGTCCCTGCTGAGCCAATGCATACGGCTGGATGCAGCACTGAACGAGCACTGAGACAGGATGACGCATTAAGCGGTGATGCGGCTGTGAGGCGTTCAGGCCACCCTTGAGCTATCGGTCCCTGTCTTTCTGGGCACATGGGCTTCATGATCTTGGACTGTTGGGGGACGGCTTGGCACTCTTGGCAGCGGGCCGGTCCCCGTCGTAGTAATGTGTTACAGTGGCAGCCTCCCCGTCGGTCGAGGAATGCGCTAGCTGAGTTAGCTGCCCATCGACATTACTGTACGCCAACCTGTCATACGCGACATTGGGACTGAGAACTCTTACGGTGCCCCTGCTGTGATGTCCCTTCTCTCTCTCTCCTTCCCGCGCGCCTAGAGGTGGACAGCAGGGATGCAGTCAACCCTGATGGACAGTCACCCACTGCTGTACAACCACGTCGAGCGTGTTTGCTGTTAAGGTGCTTAACCGCCTCTCCTGTGCACCAGTACACGGCGTGACCTTTGGTGCGTGCTGCGTTGCTGCGTGGGAGTTCAGAACTGTAATCGCCCACTGTCTTTCAGGACTGGTGGGAGTCGGTCTTCCAGTCAAGTCCCACGCAGCTATGGCCACAGGAATCGCCTCAATCAGAGCCTTCAGAGGACCTGACTGAGCCATGGTGCCATGACTGCAAACAGAGGGGCAGAGGCCTTCCACTCAAGCTATTGACAGCGTCGGCCTTGCTTGGTGTGGCGCGTGGCACCTCCATTGGCTCCACCCCGACAGCCGGGCGCGCGCAAGGGGCCCCGGGCCGGAGGCTCCGGCCAACAGCACTGCCTGTGTCCGTTCCGGCACTCAGACTTCTACGTCTGATCTCGTCGTCCACCGGTCCACGTGTTACGATTCCATAACCGTCAATGCGCCAGACGCCTCATTGCACGCCCATGAGACCTTGCGGGTGGATTATTGCGGTCAGGACACCCAGCACACCATAGTCATCGCACTATCACCACTTCGTCGCCCCGGTCAAATGGATACGGCACTCAGCATGCCCTTGCCTCCCAACCCACGTCCCCGACCCTGCTGCTGCGCAGCACCCACTCCTGTATGTCACTACCCACGCCCATGGCCCCGTTCCCCACGCAAGCTGCGGCCCTCGGCCCCCGAGCCGCCGCATCAGGGCCCCCTGCTTCATCTCCCGCCGATGCGCTGCTCAATCTCCCTCCGTACGTAGATTAGATCCTCGTCCTCCAGCTCCCCCAGCAGCGCCATCACCGCGTACAGGATGTTCTTGGTGGACCTCCCGCCGCCCCCGCCGCCAGCGCTCCGCGGCGGGAAGCCCCCCGCCGGCCCAGGGCCGTAGCCGGCTTGGTCCGGACTGGCGCCGACCCCGCTGCCCCGACTGCCCCCTCGGTCCGAGTAGGGGGTGCCATAGGGCGACGGCCCCGCGGACGGAGGCGGCGCGTACTGCGGGGGGATCGCTCCAGAGCCGGTGCGCGCCACCGGGGCGGGTCCTGGCGTTGGCGCGCTGCCGTCGCTGTGCCCGCCCCCGCCCCCGGCCCCGCCTGGCACCAGGTCCTCGTTGTCTAGCTTTTTGAGGTTGGGCAGCGCCCGGGCGACGAACTGCTTGTAGTTGGGGTGGTCTGCGCAGGGGTTGTCTGAGAGCCATAGGACTCGCAGCTCCCTGGTGGAGGGAGGGGTGAGACGGGGGCAGAGGGGCGGCCGGCTGCCTCAGCACGGTGCGGGTGGCGAGAGGCGCGACGCCGCTGCCTGTTGGAAGTGCCTACCTAGCGGCAGCACTAGGTAGTTGCTGCGGGAGTGTCACCTAGCGGCAGCACAACGTGGGCCGTAGGCCGCCATGCACAGCCCCGCCCTTTGCCCCTGCCTCCCCACCGGAGGTCGCGCAGGTGCTGGATCTCGTTCAGGTCCCGCACATCGTTCTTGCGCAGATAACTGCGGGTTGGATGAAGAGGGCAAGGGACAGAGATCAGGGCGTGAGCACACGAGACTGAGAGGACGGGCAAACAGAAAGACGGGGCTGGCTCGCACAGCACAGGAGGGATGCGACGTCGTCAGCCCCTGCTGCCATCAGGACATGAGCCACGCATGGCGCGCCGGCGAAGAACCCTGTCTCACGGCTTGAGAGCCCCGGTCCTGGACTCACAGCTCTTGCAGCTTTGTGCAGTGGCGGAACTCCTTCAGACTTGACACACGGTTGACAGACAAGGACAGGACCTCCACGTTCGGTAGCTGTAAGGTCATGCGAGGGAGGCGTCTCACAGTGGTGGCATTTCATCGTTGGGAGCATGCGGCATTGTGGCAGCCGTCCCCACATGCATCCTGAACCGCCCAACCCCGTGGCCCGTTCCGCACGCACATACCCACCTTGGCTAGCACCGAGACGTCGTCGAGGTCCTGACCCCACAGATTGAGGTTTTTGACGTCATCGAGCTTGTCTAAACGGGTTTTCCCCTTGATCATCTGGGGGCACCAAGGGGGAGGAGCGTACCCAGGTCACATGCCGTGGACATGCCCAGGGCGACCGCCGCATGTCGATCGGCCGGGTTGGTCCTGGTGCACAGAGCCGTCCAGAATGTCCCTAGCGCAGTCCCAGGGTGCCCGTCATGCGTACTAGCAGCCGGCAACGACTTGCCTGCTCCGTGAGCGCCACCATGGCTCCACGCTCTCCCAAGGCTCCCGGGCGCAAGAACGTTCGTTTCTGCTCCTACTACGTTTGCAGATAGGCCGCGGTCGCAGCTTTGAGGATGCAGCGGCCCAGCTGTCGAGGGGCGCGGAAGGTGCAGAAGCCGGCTTACAGTGAAGTGCTGGCAATGCAAGCAAGTACTGCTTGTCAACGCAAAGGCCAAATGATGAGCGGCGGTGAAGTTGCAGCCGATGGGCGAGGACCAACAATGCAGGTCGCTTTACTTCAGCAGCTTCGACACAGACTGCTTCATACCGAACCCTTCTGATCACTGATAACATAGGTATAGGCAATACCTGCGAAACTCTCCAAACACATCTCCGGCATTGCGCACGACTCGCCGGGACACCGCTTCACGCGCCAGATCGCGCCTCTCAGCCTCTAGTATAGGCGCCGTAGCCCCTGAGTTGGGCCTGCTGTGTCGGCGGAGCGAACAATGAGCGTCGAGAGCAGAGCAAAGACCCGGAGCAAGCCCAACACCGTCCACTTCGCGGCGGAGACGGGCGACATCAAGTTGCTGGAGCACTTCGTTCGCGAGGGCATGGCCATTGTGCGTGGGGGGGGCTCGGCGAGGCGGCACGCGGCATGGCGACGGCTCGTGGAATTGGGGCGGAGGGAGCCACCTGATTGCTTCTGGCACGCCACGAACGGTCTTAAGAGCTATGACAAAGTTGCAGATAGCGCTGACCACACGCGCGTGTTCCTATCTTGCGCAGGGAAATCCCGAGAGTGTCACGCTGCAGGCGCGCGAGGACGTGCTGGGTATGATGCCCCTGCATGTGGCCTGCGAGAATGGCGAGACTGAGGCCGTGGAGGTGGGTTCTGCTGGCAAGGGGTTGGCAGAGCTGCCCCCCTCTGCCCACATGCCGACCCACATGTCTCCCCCACATGTCCCGCCACGCGTGCGCAGTTCCTCGTCAAGCGCCGCGTTGACGTGGACGCTGGCGACCACTTCAAGGTGACGGCCCTGCACCTGGCGGCCATCGAGAACCACGCTGACATCGTGGAGGTGCTGCTCAAGGCGCGCTGCGACCCAAAGCCGGCCGACGCCGAGGGCGACATGCCGATCCACTGGGCGGCAACCAAGGGCCACACGCAGGTGCGCCGGCTCCCGCGCGTCTCAAGCACCTCCCCGCTATCCTTTCCAAGCCACCCGCAGCGCACGCCACCCCCCTTACCCTTCCTGCCCCGAGGCCTCTCCCAACACCGTCCTCACCGCATCCCGCCGCAGGTCATCGAGCTGCTCGCCAAGAAGGGCTCCCCCGTGGACAAGCCCAACAAGAAGGGCTGGACGCCGCTGCACCGCGCCGCCTACAACGGCCGCAAGGAGGCGGTGATGGCGCTGGTGAAGCTGGGCGCCGCCGTCAACGGCGTCACCTCGGACGGCAACACGCCCCTGCACCTCGCCTGCTTCATGAACCAGCTCTCTACGCTGGAGAAGCTGTGCGAGATGGGCGCGTCACAGCGCATTCTCAACAAGGTCAACCAAAAGCCCGCGGACCTGTGCATCACGGACGCGGCGCGTGACATCCTGAAGGGCCTCAAGGGCTTTGAGGGCGATGACCCCATTCCCGCCGCCGGGGCCAAGTGAGGGCCTGGGCAGGGGCTGGGCGAGGACCAATCTGAGTCAGCATCTATGTAGAGCAAGGGCAGGAGGGTGGGGTGAAAGTAGCTTCGCAGCTGCAGGATGGCAGGATGAAAGCAGTCGGAATGCAACATTGGCAGGGGGGCTGGGAGTAGCTGTGGGTGGGTCTCTAGGCAGGTAGGAGGAAGCGGCGCAACAGTTTTGCGGTACTGTGTTGCTGCCGCCTTGCCGTGGTGCCCTATTCATGAGGACAATAAAGGCCGTGAGGACAATAAAGGCCGTGATGAGCTGCAATAGCTACGTGCTCCGGCGCTGCA
The DNA here is from genome assembly GCA_016858145.1 of Edaphochlamys debaryana. NCBI lineage: Eukaryota > Viridiplantae > Chlorophyta > Chlorophyceae > Chlamydomonadales > Edaphochlamys > Edaphochlamys debaryana. The sequence continues at coordinate 629,389 of JAEHOE010000046.1, forward strand.
AATGTGCATAATGGTACTAGACTCGGACGTCACCTGCGATCCCGCGGTCCTTGTGCGCAGACCTCTTTAGGCAGAAGGGATTATGCACGCGGCTCTTCCTCGGCGACTCTGACACATGCACTACCGCTGCGACCCTTGCTGCACCGCAGGCCCAAGGACGGGCACGCAACGCCGGCGGCGACGGGCGCGTCTAAGCCCGTCATCCCCAACCTTGCGGCGCTACAGATAAAGGACAAGTGAGCGAGCCCGCAGCGGGACGCCTTGGTGTCGGGTCTGCGCCAGCAGCGGGCATCGAGGGCGGCAGCGGGTGGCGTCTTCGGGTTGCAACACCCGCAGAGGGGAGCTTGCAGTGGGCTAGATGATCCTGGCTAGATGAGCCTTGCTCATACGGTAGTGGGATGCACTTCACGTGCTGAATGATCCCATGGAGAGATTATGCATGCATCGAGACTTGCCCTGCATCGAGATTTCGTCCAGCAATGGAACGGCCGTCTGCCCCGCCACCCCTCAGGAAGAGCGGGCCCTCTGCGGACGGCTTTCCCAGCCCGGGGGCGTCGCCCGGGCCCGGCGCCCACTCGGTCTTCAAGGAGAAGGCCGGGGAGGTCATTGACGACGCAGGGTTCATGCAGTCAGCGCTGAGCTCGGAAGGGCAAAACCCCTACGCAGTGAGTCTCGATGCTTCCGTCGTGGGGCTCTGCGGCTTCGTTTTTGTGGCCATGCGGCAAACGGGGTTGTTGAGTGCCACCATAATCTAAGTACCTTGAGACGGGAGCACGTGGACCCCTCCCGTCTCCCCCGCAAGCTGACAGCCATTCCGTAATGCCCGGCGCCTTGGCCCTCCGAAGCGCAGGCAATGAGCGCTGGGGGGACGGGACGGGGCGGCGGGGGTGGTGCGGATGCGCTGCTGGCGTCCTCTCCGGGGCCGGCAGGTGCTGGGCCGGGGTCTTCCTCCAGCAGCCTCGCCGCTCACCCCACGCCCCTAGCCGGCCCGCTGCGGCCGCTCCGGGCGCCCAGCCCCAGCGGCAACATGCACCCGATTGGCTCTGTCGCCGTGGGGCCCCTGCGGCCGCCAAGCTCGGGGCGCGGGGGTGGAGCGCCGCTGGCGGGGAGCGGGGGCAGCGGGGAGCTGTCGCCGTGGGCCATGGGCCAGCCGCCGCTGTCGCCTCAGATGCTGTCGGAGGACGTGCAGGAGCGGATACGCGAGGAGAACCGGAAGGCGGCGCAGTCGAACGACGTGCTGCGGCCCGCCTCCGCGGTGGGCAGGCCCCAGTCAGCCAATAAGAAGTTCCTGGCCCGGTATAACCTGGACAAACTCAACTTGTTCGCTCCGTAATGTGCGAGAGGGGGTGCAGGGAGGAGAAGGGGGGCTGAGGGTAGCTGCAGTCGATATGGGTGGCGGGTGGGGGCGCAGGCGATGCGCTAGTACGGGACGTGGCGTGGCCAAAGTAGCGGCAGGTGTAGGCAGGCGACACATTTGGTGAGGCGGGCATACATACGTATTGGGCGAGGGGAGGTAGAGACTCGTATGCGTAGGTAGGCCTGTTAGGGTGTAGACAGATCAAGCGGCTTCAGATCGTGCGCATCCCACATGCTATGCACGTGCCAGGAGTCCAGGGGGGCGATGAAGACGGTGCGGACGCTGATGGCCGTGTGCCGCTTGTTAGCTCCCACGGCTGGGACGCAGATCATACTGCGGCTTATGACCTGGGCTGATGTGTTGTCTGTGAGCATCGCTTGCAGAAGGCAGCCGGCAGGTCCCGGATCTGTGCGTAACGTGGTGCGAAGTTCCATGGCTGTGGCCAGCAGGTGGTGCCCTGGCCTGGTGCGCCTGGGCCAGCCTGGGCCCCACCGCCGTCGCCGCAGCACGCCAGCCGCCCCACCGGGTTAGGACACCGGGGACAGGCCCGGATTGGCCTTTCCCCAAAGTACATTTCCGCTGGCCCAGAGCGGACGTCCTTGACTCCTTGTGCACCAGCCTTCGTGCATGTCCTGGATGTCTAGGTGCCTTTCTGGGGCGTCAGGCTGGGCAAAACAGGGTTGTAGCTGCTGTTGTTATACAGCGGGTGCCTTTATAGAACTGGGCAGCAGGGTGAGGGCACAGCGCCTCGAGAAAGCTCAGCTGTCGGCAGGACAGCTCAATCGCCGACTCGGGCAGGCCGCAGGCGCGCAGGCCCTCCGCCTATGAAGTCCTTCGTCTTTCTTCAACTTATCATAGCGTATACAGCATGAAACGTCTGATTTTCGAAGGCTAAGACCTTTCCCTAGCCCACAAAGCATGCATCCTCCAGCTCGCCACGCGGGCGCGCCCAGCGGCGCACCGCCAGCGTCTTGGGCTGATTACTTCCCTCCAGATGAGTACAAACCCAGCGACAGGCGCGCCGAGCTCATCATCGAGCTTCTTGCCTTCCTCGCGACGAGTGCCGGTGCCAAGTTCGTTGAGGCGCTGAGGCCGTGTGGCCTGGGCAGCTACTCGCTGGAGGTCGACTTTGCAGCACTGGAGTACCAGGGGGGGTCGGAGAACCTGCTTCCCGCCTTCGACGGCGCGCCCGTGGAGGCCCTGGGCTGCCTTGCTGTGGCGGTTCACGAGGTGGGGGAAGGAGGGAGAGCTTGCCCCAGGGCAGCGGCATTGAAGGCCACGTTGCTGAAGGTGGTGGAGAGTGCCTGCCTGAGAGGCCTGGGGTCCGTGACACCACCCAGCGCTGGCAACGGCCGCTGGCTCGCCGGGGCCTAGGGGAAGGGCCGCAAAGCCCTACTGCCTGCACGCAGCCCAAGTGCTCACCCTGTACATCGCCCCCTCTAGCCTCCTCCCCCCCGCCTTGCTGACTGCCTGCCTAGGCGGCCTTTGCGCTGGGAAAGGGCAGGCTGCTCCCTGGCTCCTCCTCCAGCTTCGTGGGCGGCCCGGCATGCGCCCCAGGCCAGGTGCCGCCACCGGGCCGCATCTCGGTGCGCCTGGTCAACCACACGCCCTCTCAGACCACCATCCGACAGCTGCGCTCTTCCTCCATCGGTGAGTAGGCGCGCCAAGCCCTTGACCACTGTTTCTGGTGACGGGGAATCCATCTAAGAGACGCAGACCGTGGCCGGTCCTGATGTGGGTCGGCCATGACTCGGACCTCACAGCCTCGGACCCGACAGGCCACGACGTGGGTCGGGCCGTTCTGCCACCGCCAGCTCCACACACTGCGCCCTCGAGGGTAACACTTGAGCCCAACGCGCATGCACGCCAGCCTGACCCAGAACGCGCCCGCTCGCCCGGCCCCCAGGCAAGCTGGTCACGCTCCGCGGCACGGTGGTGCGCGCCACCCCCGTGCGGCCCCTGGTGGAGCGAATGGACTTCGTGTGCGCCAAGTGCGGCTCCAGTGTGGGGGTGCCGTTCGTGGACGGCGTCTTCACGGCGCCCACAAAGTGCTCCGGTGGGCTTAGGTGCAGTGAAGTCGGGGTGTCGCGGTGCGGCAAGGGCGCGGGGAAGTGGGTGGGGTTGGCGGAGCGCGTCAATCCTTCGACCTGACGCACCGCTGATGTGCACACAGGGCAAGGCTGCCGCAGCCGCACCTTCGCGCCCTCCCGGAACACCGCACGCTGCGTCGACTGGCAGAAGATACGCATCCAGGTGCGTGGGTGCGTACTCCCACATGCAGGCTGCAGGAGCTCGACGGCAGTCGCCAAGTCTCTGGGCCTTGCTTGCTGTGGTGCCTCTCGCCGCAACCCACCCTAACACGCTCACTCTTGCTGAGTCGTCTTCAGCCTTTGCAATAACATGCTTTCGGCACGTCCGTCCCCTCCTCTCCCTCACACAGGAGCTTCAGGGCTCAGACGCGGGGCCAGGTGCAGCGGCTGCAGGCGCCCCGCCCCGAGCCATAGACGTGGAGGCGAGACCGCTTCGGGTCCTCTGGGTTGACGTATCGCCTCAAGGGAATGCATGTGCTTCAACCGGCTGGACAGGGCAATGACGTGCGTAGCTCTGCAGCTGTCCAGCCCCGGAAGCACTGGGCGAAGCTTCTCATCATCCCTGTGGCCTCCTCCCATGCCATCAGGTCGCTGGCTCCGACATGGTGGGAGCCGCCGCCGTGGGCGACACCGTCACGGTGGTGGGGGTGGTCAAGGTGCTGTCGACAGGGGACGACCTGGGTGAGCGGGGAAGGGGCCGGGCGCGACCTGTGCATGTGCTCCTCCTGTTCTCTCTACCTGTCACCGACTCCAGGGTGTCTCGTCTGTCCCAGGCAAGTTCGCGTCCACGGGTAGCGCCAGTGGCCCGGGGCCAGGCTTCGGCGGCCGGGGCGGCGGCGGAGGAGGAGGAGGCGGAGGCGGACGAGGCGGCGCCAACGGCGGGCGGGGCCTGTTCGTGCTGTACGTGGAGGCACTGTCCCTCACTAGCAGCCGCAGCAGCCGAGAGGTAAGCCCACCGACCTATGCGCCCTGGTCGGCACTTTTCATGCGGCCGCCTCCACGCCTGCTTGAGCCCCTGACACGGATGCGGATGCGCCCCATGCCAGGCGCTGGCGCTGGGGCCGCCGTCCTCCATGGACGGCGGGGGCCCCAACCCCGCGGCCCCGGCCTTCAGCGTCAAGGACCTGGGCTTCGTGGTCAAGTTCGCAGAGGTAAGAGCCATGTGGGTAGGGACGAGCCGGGGGCTGACTGGCTGGCGGGCGGGCGGGCCGCTGATGTCTTTCATCGTTGACCTCATCTGCCCGAATGCTCCTCATGCTGCTGCCCTGCAGGAGTTTGGCGGCGACCAGTGGCGGCAGCTGGTGCAGGCCATCTGCCCCTCCATCTACGGCCACGAGCTGGCCAAGGCCGCCATCGCACTGGCGCTCATGGGGGGCGTGCGCAAGGCCACGGGGGGCACCAGCAAGGGCGGCGCAGGTGCGGCCACACATGCCAGGGCTCCTCGAGTGGGGCTTCAAGCTACGGCGCTTGAAGGGCTCATGACACTGCATTCTGCCGCCTGTCCGCACCTGTCGGGCACGATCCCTTGCGCACCGACATCGCAACCCCCTGCCCCAGACGGCCGCGCCCGCTCCGTGGCTGTGCGGGGGGACATCCACGTGTTGCTGGTGGGGGACCCCGGGCTGGGCAAGAGCCAGCTGCTGCAGGCAAGAGGGCGGGAAGGAGACTGGTTTGATGGGTGCAGCAAGCTGGTACCGGAGATGGGATGGCTGGCGCACACAGCTCGCAATGTCTTGCCAGCGACGGCCCTGCGTGTCCTGTGTCCCGCTCAAGTCCCCCGCTCGTGCCTGTCACTTCCCAGGCTGCGGCAGCCGCCGCGCCTCGCGGCCTGTACGTGTGCGGTAACACCTCCTCCTCTGCTGGTGGGTCAGCTCCTGCATTGTAAGACGGAGGCAGCCAAGCCCATCCCTGGTCTTCGCTGCCCGCGAAGCATCGGTCGTGCCCCGTATTTCCTTGCGCGCAGGCCTGACGGCGGCCGTCGTGCGCGACCCCACCAGCGGCGGCGCTGCGCTGGAGGGCGGCGCGGTGGTGCTGGCGGACTGCGGGCTGTGCGCAGTGGACGAGCTGGACAAGATCACGCAGGAACACCAGGTGGGGACCTCGCACAGAGAGAAACTCTTCAGCGAGACTTCCGGCTTCCTAGAGAGGGCTACTTCCTACGTCTAACGATGGCGGCTCACCACACATGTGACGAGTCCCACACCTGATTACCGGCCCTGCACTCCCCGCTCGCAGGCACTCCTTGAAGTCATGGAGCAACAGGAGGTGAGCTCAGCTCGCCGCTCACCACCGTACGCCCAGCCCCTTCCTGGCCGATGACCTCCAGCTGACAGTCCTGCTCCCCTGCTCCGCTCCGGCCAGGTGTCCATCGCCAAGGCCGGCCTGGTCGCGTCCCTTCCCGCACGCGCCTCCATCCTGGCCGCCGCCAACCCCGTGGGGGGGCACTACAACCCCGCCCGGTCCCTAGCTGAGAACCTTAAGGCAGGAGGGGCGTCACGTGCAGAGCGGGCGGTGTTGGAAAATTGTGATGACGTGTCTGCGCACTTGTGCAATGGAGGTGTCGCAACGAGTCAGCGCAGGCTTGGCAGCAGTCTGCCACTAAACCTCGACTGGCTTTGCATTACGTGAAGGCACTAAAGCCCAGCCAACAAGGCTTTTGCGCACCCCCGTAACCTCCCCCACAATGCCCTTTCCCCCCAGGGCTGCTCCCCCGCGCTGCTGTCCCGCTTCGACCTCATCCTGCCGCTGCTGGACCGCCCCGACGCGGCGCGGGACCAGGCGCTGAGCGAGCACGTCATGGCGCTGCACTCGGGTGGGCGGGGGCGGGGCACGGCACTCACGTGCGGCGGTGTGGTTGATGTGTGAGGCTGGGGGTCGCAAAACGGGGGGTTTGAAGACAGGCGACAACGCAATCCTGGTGGCCAACCGCTGAACTCCCATCACTCCCATCGGCCAGGCATGGCCGACCGCGCCAACCAGGCCCGCCTGCGCCTGATCGAGTACGGCACTACCTCGGAAGCGGGCGGGGCGGCCTCCATGCGCCTGCTCACCGCGGGCCCCTCGGCGTCGGCGGGCTTCGGACCCAGTCAGGCCACCGGCCTGGGCGGGGAGGGGGCCGCCCCCCGGCCGCCGCTGTCGGAGCGGCTGAAGCTGACCAGCGTGGACCAGAATGCGCAGGTGGGGGGCAGAAAGCGGGTGGTGTGGCGTGAGGGGCTCCGGGAGGAAGGCTCCGGTCTGGGGCTCGGAGGGAAAGGCTGGCAATTTACGGATGCTTGACGGCGACTGGTGTGTGCGGGCTCTATGTGAGTAGCGAGGAGGGCGAAGCCAGAAGAGCTGAAGGCGAGAGCCTGGCTGAAGGTGGGCTGTGTGTTTCGCAGGTGCCAATCCCGCTGCTCCGCAGGTACATCTCGTACGCACGTGCGTACTGCCACCCGCGGCTGTCGGAGGAGGCCAAGCACGTGCTGCAGGTGGGGGCGGCAAAGTGCAGGGGCGAGGGCAGGATGCAGGGGAAAGAAGGTCATTTCCGGTGCAGGCTAATGCATCCCTTTCTGCAACCTTCTGCACACTAGCAGGGTTTCGATTCCTCCCATTTCTCCCCCTCGCCAGGCCTTCTACCTCCAGATGCGCGCCCAGGCAGCCCCTGGCGCCAAGAACCCTGTCACGGTGGGCCGTGCAGTGACAAGATAGCCAGGTCAAGACCTCGGGGTAGCCGCTGGGACGCCCTCAACCTGCACTTGCACCTGCCCCGACGGTGCCTGTTAGCTTAGCGCTCAGCCTGCCCTCCCCACGCCACGGTGTGGCACCCTACGCCCCCCGCCTCCACCCCAGGCCCGCCAGCTCGAGAGCCTGGTTCGACTGGCGGAGGCGAGGGCGCGCATCGAGCTCCGGACGGTGAGGGGCGATGAAGGACTGGGCCACCACCCTGCGTGCCAGGCCAGCTCTGGGCAGTCGCTGCGCTCTGCATGCCTTCGCCGGAGCCCCTGGTGCTGGGGCCTCCGCCAAGTTCGCTGCCGGCACGCACCGCACACCCCGCCAGCCAGCACAAGCCTTCCCACTTGCACCAGCGGACCTTCCGTCAGTTCTGCAGTGCCCGAACATGACTTCATCTTCGTTCGGTCCTCCCCTCCGCCCGTGCCTCTCCCCCTCGCACGCCTCCCCCTGTCAGGTGGTGACCCGCTCCGACGCCGAGGATGTGGTAGATCTGCTGCGCGAGGGGCTGTACGACAGATTCGGGGGCGATCTGGCGCTGGGCTGCACGGACTACCGAGGGGTGGGTGGGAGAGCGGTTGGAGGCATCCCAATGAAACACGCCGGGGCTGATCACTGCATGGCGGAAGCTGAAACTCGGGCGAGCGGCGACCGCCAACGAAGGGCCAAGCGGGCCCGGGCCACGTCACTCTGTAGCCCCGGCCAGACGCCCCTACACCCCCGAGCGCACGCCTCCCCGCTTCCGGTGCTTGTGCACAACGCTCCACCTCGGCCCCCCTCCCCTCTCCCGCCCATAGAGCGGCGCGCCGCGCCCGGGCAGCCGCGCCGGCGAGGCGGGCCGCTTCCTGGCGGCCGTGCGGCGGCAGGCGGAGCGGGAGGGGCGCAGCCTCTTCTCCGGCTCCGAGCTGGCCTCGCTGGCGGCTGAGCTACGGCTGGCGGACCCCAGCGGCATCCTCACCGCACTCAACGAGTCGGGTGCGTGGGCGGCGGGGGGCACGTCTGCGTCCGTGAGATGGGGCTGAGCGCTTGTCGTGGGGTATGGGCACTTCGCTTGTCCGCCTGCTCTCTGGGTCCCCATGGGCTGTGGGCTTGCTCACCCGGTCCTTGCGCCCACGCGCTGCGTCCTTCCCCGCAGGCCAGCTGCTCAAGCGCGGCGGCGGGCAGTACAAGGTGGAGGGCGTGGCTCTGCCCGCCGCCTCCAACCAGGGAACCGGCAGCGTGTGCTTCTGACAGTTCCTAAGCTCAGGCACGGTGGCTGTGTGCAGTGGCTGCCATTTGCCCAGACTTGACGGCAGGATGAGTAGCGTCTTTTGCGGGGGGCGCTGGACAAGACTAGACGGCAGGATCAGAACTGACGATGAGCTCGGATGGCGCTGGTACTGCTTGGTGGTGGTGGTACTTGGTATGGGGCTGGATGTATGCATGTATGTATAGACGCATGGATGTGGGACTGACTGAGACTGAGCTTGCATGCGCTTGCCTGAGAACCGATGGCCCACACGGGTACAGGTGGTCCGCCAGGTCCGTTCAAGGCAGCCACCGCTCAATTGCACCCTATGCTGCTGCGAGCCCTCCTACCCGATCTCAACTCCAGTTCAGGCTGTCACCGGACTCACCGCTGTCGAGCACCTGGCCTCCGTGCACCAACTGCCACCAGTTGGCGAACCAGACCCGAATAGGCTGCACACTGCCCTCACCCTGTGCTGACGCCCAAGTTGCTTACATGCTGCGGACGGCAGCTCGGCACGGCCAGTAGGGCCCCTGCGCTGCACTCTTGTCCCCGCCCCCGCCCCGATCGCTGACTACCGCAGCCTCGCACCCCGACACCCGGCCCGTCGCGCCCCGGGAGCGCCAACACTCCAGCTCTGCAAACCTCGCCAACACACAGTCCCAAGTCATTGCAACTGCACACTCGCCAACTTGTAACGTACTCCCATCCATCAGCCAGTAAGTGTCTAGATTATCCTTCCCCTGACGTCGCTCCGCACCAGCTTGCGTACGCGCCGGTCTCCGCCCAGCTCCATGCCAATCCATGGCCCCAAATCGTCGGGCGCTGCTCGTGGTCGCCCATCGGGCCCCGCAGTCCATGCCCGCGGTACTTGACGCACCCAGGGTACCACACTGGCACCCCGCGAAGGAGCTCTGCCGCAGCTCTATCTGCTGCGCCCAGCAGATGCCGGCGACCGTCACTGCAGCCCCTGCTCCTCAGCAAGAGCTAACACGCCGCTGCAACCTCTCCCTGCCACCTCCTCCAGCAGGTGCCAACCGCAAACTGCGCCCCGGCCGCCAACTCCACTCGCCGCAGGTACCGGTAGATAGGTGGCCACCTCCCTTTCCCATTCCCCCTCAACCAACCGTGCCGCGCTGTGTGCGCCGCTCCCCGTCCGCAACGCGCCGCCCCCGCCCCTGCCCCCGCCCCCGCTCCCCGCCACTGACTCAGCCGGCTCGCGCTCTACTTCTTGTCCCCCTTGCCGCCGCCCTTGGCGGCCTCCTGCAGCAGAGCCGGCGCCACGAACATGACCTGGGGACGAAGCGGCGGGGGCGTTTGAGGTGGGCGTTTACGGCAAGGAAGGAGCTGACCCTCCGGGCCGCTGTCCCACCTGCGGGGGTCCGCTGATTCACCAGCCCCCGCCCGAGCGTCCTCACCCCCCCCCTCTCCCAGGAAACCCACACCCACCTGCGACCAGGCCGCCAGCTCGTTGCCGGAGCTGGCCGTCATCCGCATTACCACCTCCTCGAAGCTGCCCACCTGTGGTTGTTGTGGAGTTTGGTGGGGGATGAGTTTGGTGGGTGATGAGTGTCACATTTGGTGGGGGATAGGTTTCATGGCAGCCGGGGTTTAACAGCCATGGCGGCCGGTCGGTGCGTGTGCAGCACGCCGGGTGATGCTGCAGCTCCCCACGCTGGTTTCACCACGCGAGGTTTTCGTGCACTGCCGTACAGCCCTGCCTTGCGTGGGCCCCAAGCGAGCTGCTGAGCCTGGCTCGGCCCCAAGGCGCCTTGCGCTGCCCTTCCTTTCCTCGTCTTTCCTCCTGCCTGCCCCGCCACTCGTCGGCCCCCGCCCATACACCGCATCGCATCATCGCCCTCCTCATCGACCCCCCCACCCGCTCAGCCCGCACCCCACCCAACCCCACCCCCCTCCCTCCCGCCCTTTCCCCCCTCCCATCCTTCCTCCTCACCTCGACCTTGGGCAGCGGCGCCCGCACCCCCGCACCATCGCTCTCCCCCACACGAGATTCCTCAGCCCCCCTTCCATGGGAGCCTCACCTCGACCTTGGGCAGCGGCGCCCGCTCCACGCTCTCCACCTTCTCCCGGGCCGCGTCCAGCTTGGCGCGGGCGCGGGCCAGGCGCGACTCCAGACCCGAGCGGTCGCGGCCCGTGGCGCCCTCGAGCTGGGTGGCGATCTGGGGGCACGGTCGCAAGGAGGAGGAGGAGGCGTGGCCGAAGGGGGTGACCAAGGCGGCCCGGCTTGCTGGCACGCGCTGAGGGCAGGAGGTGAGGGTGCCCTGCCTGCCATCTTACCCTCATGAGCCCTTAGCCCCGCTTACCAACTCCATGCAGCTCGCAGCCCTCACCCCCCAAGACCTCGCTCTTCCCACCTGGTCGTGGTCAACCTGGTACTTGTCCGCCTTGTCCTTGTACAGCTTGATCTAGGGGGAGAGGGTTGGAATGGAAGGGAATGCGGGGACCTTGGTCGCCTGATGCAGTAGCTCTGCCGACGTCTGCTCATCCAACCCTCATTCCCGCGTCGCCGCAGCCCCCTGCCCCCGCGCCCCCCCCCCCCCCCCACACACACACCCACGCCCCCACCTGCGCCGCGTTCCGCTGCACGTAGGCCGACTGCACAGCGATGTCCAGGTCCTCCTTGCACAGGAACAGCGGCACGTATTGCTGGGGGGCGGGGGTAGGTTGGGAGGGCGTGGCGTGGCAGGGAAGGAAAGGGCAGAGTTGGCGATGCCTAGCGCTTGTAACCGGCCCTCACTCCGGCGACCACGGGACCGGGTGCACGTGGTGGGGCTCAAGGAGCTCCCCAGCCCCCGGCATCGAATGCCGCATCGCTCCACCCAGCGCGGAACCCCTCCAGGTGCTCGCGCCGGCTGCAACTCCCTCCCCACCTCCCTCACCGACGTCTGCCCGCTCCGTCCCTTGCCGCAGCCCCCTGCGGTCCCAGCCCTCTCCCTCTCGAGGCCCCGCCCCACCAGGCCCCGCCCTCTCCCTCTCCAGTCCCCGCCCCACCATGTCCCGCGTCGTCACGGTCAGCCCCTCCGCCTGGAACACCGGCACCCCGATGAACTGCCGCGTGGGCACACCCGCGTCCTTGTACAGCTGCGGGGGGAAGGGTTCAGCTGGTTTAGGTGTAGGGTTCAGGGGCTGAGGGGCTGAGGGGAAGGCGGGAGGGTGACAGGCGGTGTCGGTGTGTGTGCCATCAACCACCGGCCTAGCCCACGCCTGCACTCCCGCTCGGCCTTCGCGACCCAAGCGGGACACCGACTCCGGCCCTGTGCCCCAGCCTCCGCAGACTGCGCTCGCCTCCGCCGGCCTGGCCCGTCCCCCGCCTGCATTCCCGCTCCGCCATCGCGGCCCAAGCGGGAGGCCGGTTCCGGCCCTGTGCCTTAGCCTCTGGATCTAGATCGCCAATGCACTTCCTGCACCGCTCCTCGCGCGGTCCACACCAGAGCAACTGGCCCGGCCTCCCAGGCAGTGTTTCTGCTCCTAGGCAGACCCTGTCGCGGTGCACTCCCAGCAGTTCCCAGCACTCCCTGGCCCCATGAACCACGCCCCTTGTCAGATCCCCGCCTAGCTGCCTCTCCAGGGCCCGTGGCTAGCCCTTCATCCCTCCAGATACAGCCCCGTGCCTCTCCTCTCCTGGCCGCTCCCGGTCCTCCCCTTTTCCTGCTGCCCTCCGAACCCTGTGGCGGCCCCACCAGCACTCGTACCCTCCGGCCCCCTCCCCTCCAACAGCCCCCCCTGCACCCTCCCCTCCGGCCCCCCCCGGCGGTCCCACCTGCAGCGCGTGCCCCACTTGCCGCATGTCGGGCATGAAGCGAAAGTGGATGCCCTGCAGGGGGCGGTAGCGGTTGTGGGTGGCTGAAGGGCTGCTCGCAGGAGGAGGGGAGTCTCAGGCGGGGTGATTAGCCGGCCGGCCGGTTGTGCGTGGGTGTGTAGAGACAGGGCAAAGTCAAAACAACCGCTACCCAGAGAACGCACCCGCCCCAACAGCTGCACCCCCCACACCGGCTCTCCTTCCCTCCCCCGACCTCCCCCGTTCCCAGCCCAGCTCTAGATCATCACCCCTTCCCCCCCCTCTCCCCCACGACCCTCTCCCCACGGCCCCCTCCCCGAAAGGCCCCCTCCCCACCTGCAGCCCGGTCTGCTCCCGGGGCGTGGTGAAGACCTCGTACACGTTGTCCATGGTGACCCGCAGGATCTTGGAGTCCCGGGCCAGGCGGGGGTTCTCCTCGCGGATCTGGATAAAGTGGGTAGGGGGCGAGAGGGGTGAGGTAGGGGGTGTTTGTTGCTGAGCGGGATCGCGCCGACGCCAGGGAAATCTTGCATGGTGAGGTAGGGGGAAGTGGAGGGAGGTAGAGGGAGGGAGGAGGGACACGTGGCAGCGACGAACCGGCTGATGGGGGGCTGCGCGGGCGAAAGCGGGCTGCCGGGCAGCGTGGGGTGCGTTGCCCGCACTCTGCTTGAGCACAGGCGGCAGCAGCTGCCGTGGCTTTCGGGTCATGGGCGCCAGCCCTGCCCTGGCCCGCCGTTGCTTCGTGCGGCTGGTGCCGTGCGGCGCCCTTGTCGCCCTACCATACCGCAGCAGCCGGCCGACTTCTCCACCTCCCCTGTAGCCGCCGGCCCTGCCCACCACCCATGCTACTGTGGCCTGACGGTGTGCGCAGCGCCCTTGGTGCCCTGCCACATCTGAGCGCAGCACAGCACCGCCACCCCACGGCCCCGTCGCCGCGGTCCATGAAAGCCACCTCCGCCATCCGCTGCGCCCCAACAACACCTGCAAGGCCCCGCAACCCTGGCCCCGCTGTTCCAGCGTCGCTGCGCCCCACCATCTCGAGGCCCCACCCCCCGTCCGCAAAAGCCACCTCTGCCGCCCGCAACGCCCCACCTTCTCTATGAGCGCCTCCGCGTCCTCTTTCCGGAAGAAGAAGAAGCCCAGCTGCGTGTTGTTCTGCGGGGGGGAGGTTCGGGGGAAGGGTTTGGGGAAGGGTTTGGGGCACAGGTGGAGGTGCACTTTCCCATCAGCCAGGCTGGAGAGCTGCAGCGCAGGCGCACCCCCCCACGTGCGCCCCCTGGCCCAGTCGCTCTCCAGCCTGGTATGCTGCATACGGTACTTGCAAGCCCTGCGGCCACCTGCACACAGCCCAGCGCTGCACCCGAGCACCCACGTTTCTATGTTCGGGCATACGGTACCTGGGGCTCACACACCCACTCCCCGCCGCCCGGCTGATACCCGCAGCCCCCCCCCCTGCCCCCACCGAGTCCAAGGCCACCCACCCATCCCCCAACCCACCTCCCCCGCCACCAGCACAAACTCGTTCTTGGGGTTCGCCACCGTGAACACGGGCACGGGGGCCAGGCGTGCCTTGACCTCCTCCTTGGCCATGGCCAGGTCCATGACCGGCTGCGGCCGCGGACCTGCCCCGCCCATGGTGATGGACTGCGCAATGAAAAGCGAGGTGACGTGGGTGAGCACCGGAACGGTAGCAGCCGGGCTCGTGGCTGTCGAGCCGATCGTGCAGGTGCGAGACCTACCGCCAGCATGGGCGCCCAGTGCCCTCGCTCCCTCCGCTCAGACGCTGCCGGGCGCTCGTGCGCGTTGCGAATGATCTGAGCGATGGGCGTTTGCTCCCACCAGCGCGAGAGCCCCGCCCGGACTGGCGTGAAGGCCTCCTCCACCTGCGCTGGTAGCTGCTCCCATTGTGCCGCTAACCCTTGCCCCATAAGCTCGAGCGATCTGTGCAGCTGCCCGAGCGGGCCCCCGCTCGTCTCCATTTGACGCGGGACAGGCGGCTGCCCTCGGCTCAGCTATGTGTCAGGGTGGGGCAGCTGCGGGCCTCTGGACTCTAATACTCAGGACAGCGTGAGCAGACACTTGCCAGCTGCGGGGGGCTGTGTGCCCCATTGCCCCGGACGGGGTGCATGCGGGTTTCCGCCATTTGCCGGTGCACCTTGCACTCTTTCGACAGCATTTCACTCCCCTCCCATTTAGGCCCTAGGCCATAGTCCTGTAGGGCGCAAGGCTTGAAAGCCAGCAGACCGGACATTCCCGCCAAGGTCGCGGCCGGCGCCTGTGGGCGGCCGCGCCGCGGGACGCCTGCTGCATCATGGCCAACATCTTGGAGCAAAAAAGCCTAGAGCAGCGGGTGAATGTTCTAGCCCACCAAAATCAGCGCCTTGCGGTGCAGCTCGAGGAGAAGCGCAAAGCAAGCAAGGCTCTCGAGGACAAGGTCGCGGCGTACGAGCAGAAGGAGCAGGAATATGAGCAGACCCTGCTGTGCGTCAACCGCGTGTGGAGCCAGTTCACCGACGCCATCTCGCATCTCTGCACCGGCCTCGCGGGCCAAGCCGAGCTGCGTGCGCCCGCGACAGGCGGCGTCGCAGCGGTCCGGGACCCGTTCCTCCAGCGGCTCGTCAGCGACGCGGCGCAGGCCAAGCCGCTGGTTGACTCGCAGAAGCGGACAGATGCCGAGCTCTCGGACGTCGAGCAGGCGCTGCAAGAGCGCGCCCGTTCCTGCAAGGACGCCCTCGCGTCCGTGCTCGACACCATTCGCGCGGTCCAGGCCCGGCAAGACGACCTAAACGTGCAGCTGCGCGCCTCCGTCGGCTCGGCCTCGGACGCTAGCGCCAGCCTGCAAGCGGAGAACGAGCGCCTGACGGCCGAAGTCGCTGTCCTGCGCAAGGAGCTAGACGGCAGCCGCGCTCAAAGCACGTGCGCATCGGACGAGCTGCGCCTGTCGGAGGACCGGCGGTTGGAGGCGGAGAACCGCATCCGCCAGCTGCAGAACGAGCTGGCGGATGCGGAGCAGGAGCTCAGCAACGTCCACAAAAAGTACCTGACGCTAAAGAACGCCGCCGCGAGCACTGCCGCCGCCGCCGCGCCAGGGTCGGCCGCCGCCGATGCCGCCGGCGCGGGGCCGAGCCGGCAGGGCAGCCTCGGCGGGCCGCTGCCGTCGGCGCCGTCGGCGGGCGCCAACGGCGCGGCTGGGGCCGCTGCCGGAGCTGGAGCCGGCGCTGGCGGCAGTGCCACCCCGGCGGCGCCGCCGGACCCTGACGTCATGGACGAGCTGGTGGAGCTGCAGGCGCTGCTGACTAAGCGTACGGCAGACCTGGAGAAGGAGAAGGAGGCGCACTGCAAGACGCGGCGGTAGGGCGGACGGCCATGGGGTTCCCTGTGACGGTGTGGTGCTGGCATTGGCACGGCCGGTCGCCGTCGCTTTCCTCTAGCGCTTTCGGCCCCTCCTCCCCACCCTCACGCGTGCCCCCGCTGACATCACGACATGCCCACGCACTTGTGTCCTACGCACACGTGCCTGTACGACGTTTAACCCGCACACGCCGTACCGTGCCGTACCCCTGTCCGGCACCCCCGCAGGGAGCTACAGGAGGCCCAGGCCCGCGTGGGCGACGAGGCCTGGGTGCCCCACACGCGCACCTTCGCCCTGGCGCAGCAGCAGGCGGCGGCGCTGGGCGAGGCGCTGGCGGCGCGGCAGCGGGAGCTGGAGGCGCTGGCCCGGGAGCGGGACGAGGCGCTGCGGGAGGCGGCCAACAGGGGGACGGTGGCGGCGGTGAGGAGGGAGGGGGGCTAGGAGGGGTTGTGAGCTATTGAGTGTCTTGGGGTGAAAATTGGCGGCCAACAAAGGGGCTGGAAGATGGCTGGGGCAGTACGGTAGTACGCGCGCCCAGCCTCGCCGTCCCCACCTTCCCACCCCTCCATCCTCCTCCCCCTCCCCCTGCCCCCCCCCCAGTCCGAGGCTGCCATGCGCTCCAAGCTGGCGGCGCAGGAGCGCGCCTTCCGCGAGCTGCAGTTCGGGAAGGCGGACGCCGACCGGGCGCGGGCGGAGGCGGAGGCGGCGCTGCAGCGGGAGCGGGCGCGGGCGGGCAACGCCAAGACCGTGGCGGAGCTGCAGGTGGGCGGGAGGCTGGGGGAAGGGCGGGTGGGGGCAGGGCTGGGTGGGGGGCAGGGGCAGGTGTCTGCGGCTTGGCCGCTACTGGGGGTCATCGAAGGGGTGTGGTGGTGATCTGGTGGAATACGCCCGGTGTCCGCGGGGCGTGGTGGTGGCAGACGTGGGGTACCGCCGTGCCACGATGAGCTGGCACGTGAGGGTGCGAGTGAAATGGGACACAGCAATCAGTACAGCAGCGCTTGACCGGTGCCGTGGTGGCGGTGTACGTCGGGTATTGCGATGAGTTGCCACGTGAGGGCTCGAGCGGAGTGGGACAGGGCGGGACGGGCGTGGACGCCGCTCGGTACAGCAGCGCTTGAACGGTTGGGAGGGGCCGTGGTCGGGAGGATGTGACCTTACAGGGGCACGTCAGACATTGGCGTCGCCCCAGCTATAGCGGCGCTCGACCGGCGCCACTGCTCCTTCCTCCCTGCCCGATGGCCCCGCCTCCCCTTCGCCCCTCCTCCTCCTTACCGCAGGCGCTCATCGCCAGCCTCCAGGCGCAGGTGGCGCAGCAGGCGGCCCGGGCCAAGCTGGAGAAGGTGGGGCGATGCAGACGAGTCTGGGGGGAGGGGTATCGGGTGGTCAGGCCGGAGTGAACCAAGCCCGTCGCTCCTCTGATGGAAGAGAGGGAGGACGGGAAAACAGGTAGTCCTGCCAGCCCTCACATCTGGGAGCTTACTCATGGCCCGGTCCTACGGACGTGGCCAATCGCGTTCTCACCCCCACCCCCATCCCCACCCGCTCTTTCATTCCCGCCCTCACCCCCCACCCGCCACCTCCTACCCTCACCCACCCCACCCCAGATCTCCCAGGAGCGGCTAGAGGCGGGGTCCCGGGAGGTGGTGGAGGCGGCGGCCGCCCTGGCCGCACGCGACATGGAGTGCCAGCGCCTGAGGGGTGAGGGGGGGGCTGGGGGTGTTTGAACCTGATTAGCGGGAGGAAACAGAGTCCAGGGGGGGGGCTGGGGGGTTGTGAGGGAGGTTGTGAGGGGCGGGGGTGAGGGGGTGATCGGTTGACGAAATGGAGAGAGGACAGCTGGGACAGCTGCGTACGCGGTGAGGGGTTGGGCGCGTGGGGCCGAGCTGGTGGGGGTGGATGGCCCGCAACGTTGCGTGCAGGCAAGGCCGGGAGTGTTGTACACTGTAGGCTCCATGTTTGGTTTGCAGAACCGCTCGCGCCACCCATCCCCCGCAGACTCGCTCGCTAGGCGAGACGGCGAGGCGGAGGAGGCCCGGCGCCGCGAGACGGGGCTCAAGGAGGCGATCGTGGACCTGCGGGTGGGAGCGGGGCAGCGGGTGGGAGGGCAGTCTGGGACCTGCGGGTGGGCAGGGGCAGCGGGGAGGGGCCTGGGACCTGTGGGAGCAGGCCGGTTTGAGGGCAGCACGGTGGCTGCGGCGCCCGTCCGACAGGTCAAACGTGGAGATGAAGTGTCTTCGGGCCTTCGGGCCGTCGAGGGCGGGCAAGTTGAACACCCTGTCGCCCACGCCCCCACGGCCCACCCTCTTACTCTCCCCCCCCAGGCCTTTGTGGAGGTGCTGACCACCTACTGCTCCGACCCGCGGGACGTGGTGGAGGTGCGCGCCAGCGAGGCGGCACTGCGGGCGCAGGTGGCGGAGCTCAAGCAGCAGCTGCAGGTGTGTGGGGGGGGGGAGGGGGGGGGGGGGGTGTTTGTTGCTGAGCGGCATCGTGCCGACGCCAGGGAACCCTAGCTTGCTTAGGTACATACCGCCGAGTTGGTGAGGAGAGCTCCGTAGGGGGGGGGGCGTGGGAGGTGATTATGGGGGGGAAAGGGAGGGCGTGGGGCGACTAGCCTGGCGACACGGACGACTTGGGAATGGGTCGGGGCCCACTGCCCCCCACCCAGGGCAGGGCAGGAAGGGTGAGGAGGGGAAGGGTGTTCCGGGGGACGACTCTTCCCTGCCTGCCCTTATCCACCCTCACGCGCCCTCACGCGCCCCACGGCCCCCCCCCCACGCCCCGTACAACCCACCCTACCCTCACGTATCCTCACGCACCCATCCCGGTACGCGCCCCTATCAACCCTCACGCACCCTTACGCACCCCCTCACCCGCCCCCCCCCCCAGGGCCACGCCCTCAACGCTGCGGTGCGCGAGCTGGGGTCCTCCGAGGAGGCGGCGCGGGGGCAGCTGGAGCTGGCGGCGGTGGAGGCGGACGAGCTGCGCCTGGGGCTGGGCCGGGCGCAGCGGCAGCGGGACGAGACGGCGGCGCAGCTGGCGGCCAGCAGGAGCGAGTGCGAGCTGTACACGCAGGAAATCGAGGTGGGGGCGGTGCGGGCGGGGGGGGGGGAGCGGATGGGGAGGGTGGGGGCGGGCAGGGGGCGCATGAAGGCTGGGCGGGACGGTTTGGGGCGGTGCGCCGGCTTGCGGGGGTACCGTGTTTGGGGGGGCCCGGTGGCTGTTTGGCGTGCAGTTCAAGTGGGCATGGGGGCGGGAACCTCACCTGCCTTTCCTCCCTCCCTCCCTTCCCCGCCCCCCAGGCCATGGCCGCCGCCTACGAGGAGCTCCAGGCCCAGAACCTGCGCCTGGTGGCCTCCCTGGCGGAGAGGGACGAGGCCACCAACGCAATCGTGGCGGAGCGGCTCAAGGTGGGGGGGCGTGGGGGGCACGGGCGGGGTGTGTGGTGGGGATGGAACTATGGATGTGATCGGGGATTCGGGGATTCGGGGTCGGTTCGCGCTAGCGATGGGCTGGAACCGGCTTCAAGACGGGCCGGGCCGGGCTACGGCCGCTGAGGTGGGTGTGCACGAGCGGGCTCCAGGGCCCCAGGACAGGCTGAGTTGTACAAGCCGGCTTGACGCTGTAGCTTTTCACCCTATGTCTTCACCTCTCCACGCCTCCTCCCTCTCCTCTCTCTCTACCCTCTCCCGCTCCTTCTCTCCGCGCCCGCAGCTGTCCCAGCTTCGGGGGCCTCGAGCTGTAGTTTTCTCCCCCGTCCTAACCATTCCCCTCTCCATACAAGGTTTCCCTGGCGTCGGCGCGTTCCCGCTCAGCAACAAACATCCCCTTCCCCCCCCTATCCTCTCTTCCGCCCCTTCCTCCCGCGCCCGCAGCTGTCCCAGCAGGTGCCCCAGCTGCAGGAGGCGGCCGACGCCGCCCGCGCCGAGTCGGAGCGCCTGCAGCGGGAGCTGGCGGAGCTGGGGGCGGTGCGGGAGGCGGCGGAGCGGGACACGGCGCGGCTGGCGGCGGAGCTGGCGGCGGTGAGGGGCTGGGAGGGAGGCGCGGGAGGGGGAAGTGGAAGGGGCGGCAAGGGGAAGGCATCGAGCTGGAAGGTGCTCCTCCACACGCCAATGCAAGGATCAAACGCCCCAAGGTGCCATCTAGCGAGGCGAGGCCACGCATGGCGCATGGAAACACGCGCGTGCTCACGCCAACTGCCGCACGCCTCGCCCCGCTCCTGCCCCCCCCCCTTCACACACACAGGTCAAGGAGCAGATCCGCGCCGCAGCCGCACGCGTGGACGCAGCAGCCGCAGAGGTGGGGCTGGAGCTAAGGGGGTGTGAGGCTTTATGTGTGTGTGTGCGGCGCTTGGGGCCGGAGGAGCGTGTCGCGCGTGGACCTTGGGGCTGCGGTGGAGGGCCTGGACTCAGTGTGTGGAGCTGGGACCGAAGGAGCGTGTCGCGAAAGGAGCTCAGGGCTCGGGTTCGGGGCGGCGGCCTGTCGCTTCGGCGCCTGGAATCGTGCAGCGGGCCCTTCCCTGACCGTGTTACCGTATGTCATTAGTTGACACCATGACAAACCCCTGCATGACCCCTGCAGGTGCGGCGGCGCGACGACACGCTAGCCCAGCTGCAGCAGACGCTGGAGGGCTCTGCACGGCAGGTGGAGCTGAAGAGGCAGGCACTCGAGGTGCGGGGCTGGTGCCGGGGTCGGGCTGGGGGGGGGGGGGTTGAAGGCCATGTGGGACCCTATGGAAAAGTGGCATGGCGCCGGCGTCTGCTCAGTAACCTTGGCCGGCGAACCGGGCGCACGCTCGCCACGGTGCGGGCGGCTGCTCCGGGTTCAAAGAATGTCATCGAGACACCGCCTTCCCATTTCCCCCCCCCCTCGGTTCACACGGTGACCCCGCAGGAGGCGGACCAGAAGCACGTCAAGGAGAAGACCAAGCGGCAGCGGGTGGAGGAGGAGGTCAAGGTAGGGCGAGGGCGCAGGGGATGGAACGGTGTTCGAGAGGCAGCCAGGCATGGCTAGGCATGCGGCGTCGCTCGCCTGCGGCTCACACTTGCCTTGCTGGCTTGGTGCGGAGACGGCCCGCCCGATCGCCCATCGCTGAGTGATGTCGCCTTGTTGCAACGACCCCCCCCCCCTCGTCCTCGGCGTCCCGCAGGCGCTGCAGGGCAAGGTGGACAAACTGAAGAAGGCGCAGGGGCCGGCGGGGGCGGCACGCGAGCTGCAGGTGTGTGCGTGGACAGGAAGCGGGCGGGTGACGGCTGGCGAGGGAGAGCCGCACTCCTCTCCAACCGTCGGGCTTCCCTGCTCGCTCTTCACCGATGCTTCGATGGGTCGAGGCCTTGCAAACCCTCGGCGCCTCCTCTCTCCCCCTGCCCACTCCTTGTCCCCCTTTTCAACCCCCCGAAACCTCATCCCCCTGTTCAACCCTCCGAAACCCTCACCAATCCCCCTTCCTTGCCCCCCCCTCCGTCACCTGTCCCCGCCCGCAGGAGGAGGTGGACGCCATGCGCCAGCTGCTCAACTGCAACGTGTGCCATGAGCGGCAAAAGAACCGCATCATCACCAAGTGCTGCCACGTCTTCTGCGACGTGTGCATAGACCGCACGCTCACGGCGCGGAACCGCAAGTGCCCCGGCTGCGGCATCGTGTTCGCAAAGGTGCGGTTCCGGGGACCTGGGATGGGGTCCGCGCGCCGCCACCAAGCGTATGGACACGGTCAACAAAGCGTAACAAACGTGCAAGGGGAAGGGGGACGGAGGGGGTAGGAGCCCGTGCCCCTCGCCTGGCGGAGAGCTGGGCCTTCGATAGTACCGGTATACCGGGACAGTCCGAGGTCCCTCGTGTCCGCCTAGGTGCGTGCAGTGCAGTGGGACGCAAGGCGTGCTGACCCTAGTTTAGCAAACAAGATGCCGAGGCGGACGGAGACGGGGAAGGGCGGGGCGTGATGGAAGGAGGGGCAACTGCACCGCGTGCGAAGCTAGGTGGTGACGCAGCTTGCATGGAGAGATGTGCACCCGGGGGAGGGGCACGAAGGAGGTAGGAGCACTTGACCCTCCCTGCTCTTTGGGCCTGGCGGAGAGCTGGGCCTTGAGTAGTACCAGTATACCAGTCCGATGTTCCTTTCGCCTGCTCACGCTTTCCGCGCACTGGCCTCCTCCGCAGGGGGACATCAAGACCTTCTTCTTCACGTGAGCCCAGCGTGGAGCCCCAGCGCCGGACCCCGGCAGACGTAGCCGCGTTAAGTTTGTGTGTGGCGGCGACGCCAGTTCGTGTTGCGGCGACGGGGGCTGCGAGGTCTGGAGTGCTTGCGTCACCAGGGTAGCACGGGGTCCTTATCCGGGTGTCTGCTAGACTGTGGCGCCTACCATCTGCCTAAAGCTGTGGCCCGCACGTGCTGAGGTCTGGGGCGGTGTGTCCTCGAGGCTAGAGCTACGCCCGGGCCCTTGCGGTGGCAAATAACCTTTGGGGGGCGGTTGCTGGGCTAAGATGCTGGAACGGACTGGTTCGGGCCGTTGTGCTGCAGGCTTCAGAGTTACAACGTCTGTGGAGGGTGGGCATTGGCCTCCACAGGGGCCGGGAACAGGACCGGTGGTAACCTCGGCTCGAAGAGTAGACAGCGTGAGCTTGCTGCAGCTGGATTACAGAGGTTGTAGGGGTAGAGAGTGGACTGGGGATTGCAGGTGGTGTTGACCCTATTGCACTTGTTGTGGTGGGATGATGGGGACCTCGTGGCAACGCGGCCTCGTGTAAAGCCGACTTGAAAAGAGCTCCCGACCCCCGCATAAGCTGTCCCTGGCCTGTCCTCACCCAATCCAACGCCAATGCTTGACCGGAGTCGTTGCGCAGTGCGAGCAAGAGGGTGCGACCAGTAGTGCTGTACGTGCTGTACCGCCTGTACGGCAGGATATCGGCGCCGCTCCTCGGGCTGGAGTCCTCACAGGCTGACAGGCGGTCAGGGGCTGGCATAGTCCGTAGCCTCACTGGGCCAGTGCCTGTGGGGCGGACGCGTTACGGTTCCCTGCCCTTACCCGAACCCACTACGAGGCTACCAGCCGTACAGCACTGCTCGTCGCCACCCTCCTTGCTCGCACTGCGCAAGGACTGCGGTCGAGCAATGGCGTTGCACCCTGTGAGCACTGGCTCACGTGGCCCGGAGCTCTTGCCGAGAGTCAACTCGGCTTTACACAAGGCGTTACCACTCACAAACGGTCCTAACGGTCACATGCCCAACGGACGGTTGTACGGCTGCGCCCCCTCCTTCGCGCAGTACAGAGAGTTGGGAGCTGGCCGGCAGGGAGCTGCGAGCTGGGCGTGGTGCCGTTGGCGAGGGAGGCGAGCGAGCAGGGATGGCGTGAGGGCGCGTGCGGGTAGTTGACTAAAAGGCTTGTAGTTACACCCTGTCCAAACAAGCCATGTTGGTCCTGGACAGTGCAACCGATATCTGAGACAGACTCCGCACGTCCGCAGCGGGGTCGGCCGACTGTTGCCCGGTGGGCGCAGGGCCGGCTGCGCTTGCGGGCTGCTGAGAGGCTGTGCGCGGGCGGCTGTAACACAAATAATAAAGCGGTGCATCTCTGGAGGCGCTTGCTGGAGGGGCGGCGGCCGGCTGCGACTCGCGGGGAAAACGCGGGGCAATCTGCCAACCACCGCCAGCAACCACCAACCGCCACCCCATCCACCGCAAGCCGCCTTGCTGCGACACGGGCACCGGGCCGCCCTCGCCCGGCCGCCCGCCCCACCGCCCGGCGCCGCACCACCGCCAGCAGCCCCTGCGCCTGCGTCTGGGCCGACTCTACGCGTCTGACCGGAAGCCAGAGGTCATCTCCGTCGAGGCAGCAGCCGCCTCCACGAATCTTGCGCCCTGCAAAACCGTCAACCGTCAAGAGCTCCGGGCCCCTGCATAGCCAGTGCTCACAGGGTGCAACGCCGTTGCTCGACCGCAGTCCTTGCGCAGTGCGAGCAAGGAGGGTGGCGACGAGCAGTGCTGTACGGCTGGTAGCCTCGTATTGGGTTCGGGTAAGGGTAGGGGCGTCCGCCCCCCAGGCACTGGCGCGGGCTGGCATCGTCCGCCGCCTCACTGGGCACTCCTGACCTCCCGAGCTGTGTGCGCCCTTACATTTTGATTTCAATTTTCTATCTCGACGTCGACTTGCAGACCATTCGCACATTCTCATTCGCAAACCCTGACCTCGTAGCCAGGTCTTGGGCTCAGTTGCCCCTCCGCCTCGGGGGATCACCTTGCCCGCCAACCTCATCGACCATGCCCCGCGCTTGCTCCACTCCACCAACTCTGCCTCCAAGCAAGGTGAGCGTGCCAACGTCGCGTGCTCCCCTGCCGCGGGGGGGCATCCCATGAGGGCGTCCTCATGGGGACGCTTGGCTCTGGCCCTCCGCCCCCGCCTGCGACCGCCTTCCTCCATTCTCCGCATGCTAGAGCTCTCCTGCGCCCATTCCCGTCTGCCGAACCAGCGGCAGGCGTGCCTAGCTCCATCCTGGCCGACACGTCCGCCCGGCTGCTCCAGCCGCACACTGCACTGCACCGGCACTGCGCCCGCGCCTAGATAAAGCAGGACCATCCGCCTGGCCGCTCCAGCCGTGTTCCAGCCGTGCTAACGCCTAGTTGAAGATCATGTACTTGGGCGTGGCGGAGAACTTCTGGTAGCCCTTGATGACCTTGTTGACGGCCTCCAGGAAGTCCTTCTCCGTCACCGTTTTCCGGCGCGCGCGGATGGCGTACATGCCGGCCTCCGTGCACACCGAGCGGATGTCGGCGCCCGTGGAGTTGGGGCACAGGCGGGCCAGCAGCTCGAACCTGGGGCGGGACGCGGGAGGGTGGTGGCGGAGGATTAGGGCACAAGGGTAAGCGGCAAGGGAAAGTGAAGGCGGGGATCGTGAAGCATCCTCAACATCCTCTGAGAGGTCTGGGTGCCTCCATGTGTGTTGCCCAGGATGGGAGCGGTCCTGCAGCCCCCGCCTGCGCCTGTTTGACTCCTCAGCCACGCCCCCGGGGCTCCACCAGCACACACCCTGGCCCCTGCTGCCGCCCCTCCCTGTCCCCGCCCCCCCCACCTGATGTCCCGCTCGCAGTTCATGGTGCGGGTGTGGATCTGGAAGATCTGCGTGCGGGAGGCCAGGTCCGGCAGGCCGAACTCCACCTGGGGGGGAGGGAGAGGGGGCACGGGAGCGGGGCAAGACAGGGTCGAGGAGGGGTGACGCCGCGGCATGGCTGGCATGGCTGGGCTGGGCTGCTGATGGGCGGAACCCCGAGAAGGGCAGGCCCCAACCAGCGGGGGCGGGGGGGGGTTCAGCGAGCGCTCTCCGCCAGCAGGCTCCCTCAGGCCCGAGGCAAGGCAGGGCCCCGAAGAGGTGAGCCCGGCGCCCCACCTTGCGGTCCAGGCGGCCGGGGCGCAGCAGGGCGGGGTCCAGCGTGTCGGGGCGGTTGGTGGCCATGAGCACCTGGGGGGCAGGGAACAGGCGGAAAGGGCAGGGGCTTGCGGTTCAGTTCCTGTTCTTCACCCACAAGACGACCGCGCAGAAGCGTGATCCGCACGCCCGACCCCAAGGCCAAGCCCGAGCCCTGCACCTCAGGGCTGCAAGCTGCCCGCCCCGCTCGCGCCCCACCCAACCTAGCCCGCCAACTGCTAACCGCCAACGCACCTTGACGTTTCCTCGTGCGTCGAAGCCGTCGAGCTGGTTGACGATCTCCAGCATGGTGCGCTGCACCTCGTTGTCGCCGCCCGCGCCGTCGTCGAAGCGCGCCCCGCCGATGGCGTCCACCTCGTCGAAGAACACGATGCAGGCCTGGGGAGGGAAGGGGTGTGCGGGGGTGTGAGTGGCTGAGGGACCGTAGGCGCGGCAAGAAGCCGGCCGAACCTTCAGTGTCTCAGGGGCGCCTGCGTCATGCGGCGGAGCAAAGACACGGCACGGGCAAGCCGGCGGGCGTGTGTGCGGAAGCGAGGGAGCGAGTGAGATGGGATGAGGTGGCCATCCGCTCCAGCTGCCGCAGCCTGTCGTGCACCAGGTCTGCTTCCCAACCACAACCCCATACACCCCATCCCCGCTGCGCCGCATCACCCGCCTCCCCAATCCATCCCCCCTCCTCCGCCCCCACCTCCATCCCACGCCCCCATCCCCATTCCACGCCCCGCCCCTCCACCCACCTTCTTGGACCGCGCCATCTGGAACAGCTCGCGCACCATGCGCGCTCCCTCGCCCACGTACTTCTGCACCAGCTCGGAGCCGATGACGCGGATGAAGCAGGCGTCCGTGCGGTTAGCCACCGCCCTCGCCAGCAGCGTCTTGCCGGTGCCGGGCGGGCCGTACATGAGCACGCCCTTGGGCGGGTCGATGCCCAGCGCCACGAACTTCTCGGGGTGCAGCATGGGCAGCTCGACCACCTGTGCGTGTGGCATGGCACCAGGGGGATCGCGGGGGTTGAGAGGGACGGCATGGGGTATCGGAGCGGGCAAGGAACCAGATACAGGGTGTTGGGAGGGAGGAAAGGTGCTGGGTGGCGAAAGCTCAGGCTCAGGGGCATGTGCCGACGCGAGTCGACCACCCAGCCACCGGGCCGCGCAGGGCAGGCCTAAGCCTCCCACCTCAGCCCACCCCAGCCCCACCGCACCCCACTCCAGCCCCGCCCCTGGCGTCAGGCCCCCACCTCGCGCATCTTGTCCATCTGCTCCTTGGAGCCTCCGATATCCGAGTACGTGATGTCGGGCTTCTCCTCCACCGTCATCATGGTGACGCTGGGGTCGATCTTGGGCGGCAGCGGGATCTGGATCTGGTACTTGGTGCGGTCCACGCCCACACGCATGCCCTGGAGGGCGGGTTGGTGGTGGTGGTGGGGTGCAGGTGTGGGTGGGGTGCAGGGGAACCAACGTGAGGCCGGTGAATGCATGCGCCTGCTTCGCCTGCTGAGCTGAGCTGACGAGGGCTGTGAGCGGAGAGACTCGGGGGCGGTTCCCGGCCTTGTAGCGCAGCTGTCTGGACCGGGCCTGGACGTCCAGTAGTGCCGGTCCGCCGTGGGTCTTCCTGGGCACGACACGCGTGACGTGCCCCGCGCAGGGGTCAGAGCTGTCGGTCACAAGGACAGACGGCGCAAGCGGTCTAACCGTAAAGCTAGCTGCTGTTGACATCACGGCCCGAGTTCAGAAGACGGGATGCGGCCGTCGCCATCAGGCCTCCGCGACCCCCCGAGCCCTCGACGCCGAGGTCCGCCTGGTGCAGGGGCCCGTGCTGCTCCTCGTGACGGACCATGGTAACGGCCATCCCCAGTGATGCAGGCTGTATCGGCAGCCGCAATGCGGCCGGCGGCCCCACCCAACGGCAGCAGTTTTGCACGTCTGGTCGCCTTCCAGCCCTCACACACCCCACCACCCCACCGTGCCCCGACGGCCGGGTGCACCAGGCGGCCCCTTGGCGTGGCACGGCCGCCTGCAGCTTCTCCCCACCCCCGATGGAGACGCCTATTGATATCCCGGGAGCCACTGCTCACTGCCCCGCCCAGTGCCGTGCGGGTACTTGCCTCCTCGATGTCCGTTGGCGCCACCTTGTCACCAAGCCCGACCACGAACTTGGCTATCTGCTTAACGTTGATGACATACTTTGCCTCGTCCGTGCCCGGGTTGATGATCTTTGTGCAGCGGGCCACCTGCAGCGGCTGCTCCTCCTGCTGCATCTGCTTGTCGGAGACCAGGTCCCACCGCGACGGGGGTGCTAGCCCCGTGTCCGACTCCTTGATGCCGCAGACGTCGTTAATCCGCTTAAGGACATCCTTAACGTCCTGCTCCACCTTCTTGATAGGCGCTGCGTAGGGCCCCAGTCCATAATTCTTTAGGAACGCAATATCGGTCTCGTCTAGCGCCTTGATCGGGGCATCCTTGTCAGGGTCGACACTCTTGTCGTCAGGCATGGTCTAGCTAGGGCGCTGGGGCCCGAACAAGGGCAATTGTTGAGATCTGCGCGCAAATGGCTCTTCGCGCTAACGTGAGGTAAGGCAGTGGTGGGACTATTTCTCGACTAGACGTTGCGACGAGGAGTAGCGTGCGGGGGAATGGCGACGTGCTGCGAGGGCTCGCCGAGTTGAACCCAAGCCCATCGTGCCTCACATAAGGGCATCAGGTCTCGCGCTCACGGCCCCTCCCGCACCCGCAACCTGTGGCATTGCGGTCTTCAATTTGAACCCAGCTTACAGCCCGCAAGAAGTCGCTCGTTCGTGTCGCCCCGGCATGGCCCGCGGGCGACACGACCGGCCACTCCCTGGCCAGCCCGTTGTCTATAATAACCCCTGCCCCCGCCCCACTCCCTGCTGTAAGGGCGGCATTGCCTCGAGACAGTGCCATACTCTGCTGCAAGGGCGTAACTTGCTTTGCAATGCGCGTGCACCTCCGTCCACGGATTCCTGGCGAGAGTTCCAGCATGGCACCCCTCGCCGGTCAGCCTAACATGTCGCACTCGTGTCCCCGTGAACCTCCACGCCCCTCCCTTGGGGCCCCATTCCTTGGAGTTGGAGAGGTATCACGTACCCAACTTACCGAGACGCCAGTCGAGAAGGGTCGAGAGCCTTGTTGTTACACGGACCCTCACGGACTACATGGACAAGCGCATCGTTCTTGGCCAAGGAAGTGGCCGGTGGTGGGGCGTTGATTCTGCCCCGCCCCCTTAACCCCGAAGTGGGGCACGCACGGGTTCGCCCGTTGCGTAGCTATTATTATTATGATTTGGACAAGCGCATGATGCGCATCAGCCGTGAACTCCCATGGGGGCCGGGGGCCACAGGTCCCTAGCAGGTCCCTGCCCCGCCGCCAGGCCCTTCCACACTCCAACATCGCTCAGGATCACATAGTCAAGTCACCCCCTCTTCACGTACATGTCTATTTGCCGCCCGTTCCCGTGTCGAGCAGCCATCCCTTGTGCAGCCCCGACCTCCCAAGCGACACCTCATCCCGGCCGCCGCCTGGGGGGCCAGACCCGGCATCGCTGCACATCGCATTATGCCCGGCTGCCGGCGCGCCCGCACCACCGCTCACCCACTGTGAACAGCCCTGACCGCACGACTGCGAGTCATGTCGATTCTCGAACCGTCCACACCCCTCACGCACAGCCTTCCTGGGATGTGTGCTCCGCAGGAGCTATGCACCACCATTGTCAAAGGGGCTGGGCTAGCGCTGACGGCATGAATGCGAGCCTCCCAGACAGCCACCCCCCCCCCTCACGCCAGATGGTTGAGCTTGATCCCGTCCGTCATGACGGGCCGGCCGAGCGCGTCCCACAGGTACTGCGACGTGGGCAGCGGCGGCGGCGGCGGCGTGGGCGGCGGCGACGGCAGCGGCGGCCAGGGCGGCGCGAAGAGCGCGGCGTCGGGCAGCGTCATGAGCGCCGCCGCCACCGCCGCCGTGGCCCATGGGTCGTTGCCCTTGCGGGACAGCCGGGCCAGGCCCTTGAGCGCCTCCGTGATCTCCTCGGTCGTTAGCTCCGGTTCGGTAATTCCGTTGTCTTCCAACGACAGGCCGTTGTCGTTGATGTTGGGCCGGCGGACGGTGCCAATGGTCCCGCCAAGGGACGACGCGGAGGGGTCGGGCAGGGGTACGGCCCGTCCGCCGTCCGCCGCCGCCACGGCGCGTGGCGGCGGCGGCAGGCGTGACTCGAGGATGCGTTGGAGCACGGATGCCAGGGGCGCGACCAGCTCCAAAGACCAGGAGTCGGGGGTGCGGACGAGCATTTGGAAGGAGGTGAGGAAGGGCGCCAGGGCCACCCAGGAGGGCGTGCGGCACAGCTGCAGCAGGCAGGCCGTGGCGGCGGCGCGCACGGGCGGCGCGAAGGGGGGCTTGGTCAGGTCGGGCGGCGGCGGCGGGGGCGGCGCCGGCGGCGTCGCGGGCGCCTTGCCTTGCGTTGAGGGCCGCTGGCTCTGCATCGCAACAGAGGGAGGGCCATGCACAGGGGCGCTTTGAGAGGCGTGCCCCTGAACAGGCCTGAAACGTACAGCAGCCAAAGCGACACGACCTCCTAATACAACCATCAGAAACATCCCAATCTCTTTTGTGTGGTTTGTGCCCACCTTCTTGGCAGATCCCGGTGCGGAGCTGGGGGTGCTGGAGGGCGGCTGCGGGGACTCGGACACGGGCGGCGGCGGCGGGGGCGGCGGCGGCGGCTTCTCCGGCTCCAGCAGCCACGCGATCTGCACGGGCAAGATCACGGGCATAAGCACGGGCACGGTTGAAGGTCTGAGTCGGGTTCTGCAGGCTCCAGTTTGCGGTCCAGTTGGTGGACCCGCTTTGGCACGACCCGCTGGGACCACCTGGGCTGCTGTTGCTATGGATTGCCGGTCCCGCCCCGCCCCGCTCGGCACCACGCCCCAGGCTACTAGCCCCACACTTGCCTGCAGGTGGATGCGCTTGGTCGCGTGCACCTCCCAGCAGTAGTCCTGCACGCCCGGCTCCGCCAGCAGGCAGGCCAGGGTGGACAGCAGGGTGGCCTGGGGGGGGGGGGGGGTGTCGGGGTCGAGAGAGGAAAAAAAACCAGGAATAAGTGTGTGGACAGCAGGTTGGCCTGAGTGGGGGGGGAAGAGGAAGTGGAATCGAGAGAAGGTGGGATGCGAGGCATTTGGGGGCCAAGCGGGGACTGGTGGGGATAGCACTGCAGGGGTAGCATGAAGGAGCCTGAAGCGGGATAATGGACCACGGGGTAAGAGGGTGGGGACCAGGCGTTGCGACGGTGTACTTCAGAGCAGGGGACCAACCGGCCGGCAGGACCCTCCCACGCGTGTCCCTTGCAGCCCTGCCGCACACCTGCATCTCCGGCACCGTGGTCCGCCCCGGCCCCGGCAGCAGCGGCAGCGCCGGGGGGCCATCGACGAAGGGCATCCAGGGTTCCTGCGGGGCGCACACAGTCAAGACGACAGTCAGGGACGGGCGTTTCCACAATGCGGGGCCACGCGCCAGTCGTACTTCATGCAAGAGCTATGGCTACAAGGGTGGCCCTCCCCGTCACGCCTCGACGCTGGGCCTCCGTAGGACAGAGCAGGTAGCCCGGAACTGCGGAAGACCCGCGGGGATGGCTTGTAACCCTCACCCGGGGGTTCAGGGGCGGGGGCGGCTGCGTGGGCCGCTCGGGCGACGAGGGCTTCTGCACCGCCAGCTGCGGCGCGAAGGCCCTGAAGATGGTTTCGTGGACCTGGGGGGTGGGGGAGGAAAGGCAAGGTCAGGAACAAATGAAAGACGAGCACGAGGGCCGGATGCGGGACGGTCAGATAAGCTTTCGGTACACAGGCTGCAGGCAAAGGTACCCCAGCCTTCATCATCCCAACCCCAGGGCACGCTCGCAAGTGTAGCAGCACCCTCGTGATTTCGTCGGGTTCCGGGTACTCACCCACACACACACACACCCATTGACTACCGGTACACCCTCGCCCGCACCTCGGGCCCCTTGGGCGTCGTCGGCAGCTCGACGGGCGGGGGCGGCGGCGGCGGCGGCGGCGGCTCCGGCGCCTGCAGCTGCGTGTCCGGCAGCAGCGCCGTCAGCAGCTGCAGCCCGCCCAGGCGCAGCAGCTCCTGCGCTGCGCCGTGGTGGTGCGACACCAGCTGGTGGAGCAGCTCGGCGGCCAGGTCCTGGGGTGAGAGGGGAGGGAGGAGTAAGGGATAGGGATGTTATGGTGTACAAACGTTCAAATAGGCTGTGAGGGGTGCGACACCAGCTGGTGGAGCAGCTCGGCGGCCAGGTCCCGGGGGGCGGGGGGAGGCGAGGAGGAAGGCGGGAGAGGGGTGGTAGTGTTGAAGGTTTGGGCTTGTGGGAGGAGTGTCTCGGCTCGGCTGCCGCATTCTGACCCGTAAGCATACGGCCATGGTGGATGGCGGAGCTCTGAGCAGCTATCGCTCGAGCTCAGGCGCGGCCAGATAGAGCTAGAGGCCCCCCCCGTCCCTCCTTCCCGCACCTGCAGCCGTTGCGGCGTGGTGGCCAGGGGGCGGGAGAAGTCGATCTTGGGTGGGGGGGGCGGGGGGGTCGGCGGAGGCGGGGGCGTGGCGGGGGGCGCGTCGCCGTTAGCGCCCTCGGCCGGGGCGGGCGGCGCGGGTGGTACCGCCCCCGTGGTTGGGTCGTACAGGTGTGCCAGGAGGCAGGTCAGCACGCCCGCGTCTACCGCTTGGGCCATGGCGGGGGCTGGGGGGTGGCGGGGGCAAGGAGGGAAGAGGAGGGAAGCGGGCGCAGAGGGGTTGCGGATCTGGTTGTGTAAGCGCGAGGGGTGGGCGTGGAGGTCTGACCTTTGCAGCCCTCTTACTGCCGTTTACGGACCGCACCGTCGCAACCCTGGCATGGCAAAGGGCCCAGCCTCCCCGTTACCATGTCCCTGCCGCCGATGCCTCCCCACTCCACCTGGACCCCCCCCTCCCCGCCGCCATCGTCCCGGACCCACCCGATCCCCCACCCGCCCCACCCACCCGACGCCGCCATGAGGTGCGAGAGCGTGGTCATGCCCTCCTCCCGCACCGCCCCGAACCCGCAGCTGCAGCACAGCACCGCCAGCGCCGGCACCGCCTCCGCCGCCAGCAGCGCAGCCGCCATGGCCTCGTCCTGGATCAGCAGCCGCAGCAGGCGCAGGGCCATCAGCTGCGGGGGTTGAGGAGATTGGGGTGTTGGCAAGCAAGGTAATGGAGAGGTTGGCGAGTAGAATAAGGGACAAGGAGAGGGCCAGAGTGGTGGGGGCACTAGCAGCCGCAGAAGCCGCAGAGCCAGCAGCTGGGGGTGGGGGAGGAGGGTAGAAGCAGCGAGAGGGGAGTTGGCGGGGTGAGGGCACGTGGGGTGGTGGTGGAACTAGTAGCCGCAGCAGCCGCAGCGCCATTAGCTGGGGGGCGGTGAGGAGGTTGGGGGGGGGGGGTTCAAGGAGGGAGGGTGGCGGTGGGGGCACTAGCAGCCGCAGCAGCCGCAGCGCCATCAGACTGGGGGGTTGAGGAGGTGGTGTGGGAAGAGCGAGAGGGGAGGGTGTCGGACAGGGCGAGGGGCTGGGTGGGGGCTGGTGTGGCGGTTGAAGGGACCAGCAGCCGCAGCGCAGTAATGCTACGGCATGGTTGACAGTGGGGGTTGGAAAGAGCCTGGGGTGCAGGAGCCCGCGTGACTGACCGACTCCGTGAGATTGGGTCCCAGCAACCGTAGACTCGCAATATGAGCCCCGACGCACGAGTCGAGGGCGCAGCTGTAGGTAGCAGCATCCACTTCTCACCCCGCCCGCAATCCCCCTTGTCATCCCCCCAGACGGCCCAGCGGCCCACCTGTATCCGGCACGAGTTGTGTCGCAGCAGCGTCAGCAGGGGGCCGGCGTGTGGCGCCAGCGCCGCCCCCACAGCCGACACCGCGTCCGCCCCCGCCGAAGCCACCACACCAATAGCCGAGATGGCCGCGTCGAGGGCGAACTTGCTGGGGCCCTGGGGGAGCGGGGGCCGGGCGGAGGGAGAGGTTTGCAGAAGGTTTGAGGAGGGAGGGAAGGATGGGGTCAGAGGGTTCGGGAGCAGGAGCGCGGGCGGGGAGAGAGGAGAGGGGGGAGAGGGGCGGGCTGGGAGCAGGGGCGGGAGTAGCAAGACGAGCGCGAGGAACCAGGGCGCAAGCGGGCCTCATCACGCAGGGACCAAGGCCAGGGTCCAAGGCCTGTGAAGCGTTCCCCAGCACGGCTTCAGTCATTAGGGCCCAGCGGACCGTCCCACCCCACCCCCCTCTTCTGCAGCGCCCCACCGGCAGCGTGCTCTCCGGGTCCACCGGCGGGGGCGCGTTCTTGCCCTTGGCACCCTTCTCCGAGCGCCCCGTCAGCTCGCCCGCCTCCGTGGTGGCGGCCTGCGGAGTGGTGCAGCGGGGCGGCGGCAATACAGGGCAGCGAGGGTCAACCAATGCCATGCGCAGCCCCCATCCTGTCGCCCCGAGGCCCGCTCCTGCAGCACACCGCCCCACTGCGCGGGGCGCCGCAGCTGGCAACACCCCCCGCTGCCCTGCTGTCACCCCTGGGCCGCTTCTATACCCGTTGACAACCCTCCCACCCTTTCCAGTTCCAAGCCCTTTGCAGCAACTCCCCCCTCCTGCCTCGCTGCCCACCTGCAGGCGGGCCCGCTCCTACACCACACCAACCCACTAAACATACCCCAGTATACATACCGCGCCCTCCTGCCCCCCTCCTGCCCCCCCCCTTGCCACCTGCAGGCGGGCCATGTACTCCTCGAACACGGCATCGAAGGAGGCCAGGATGGCCAGCAGGGCCTGGGGGGGGGGTAGGGGGACAGCAGCGGTTGAGTGGAGGGGCGGGCTCGGACTGGCCATGTCCCAGGATGCGATGGTTACAGCAGGAACCGCCTCCAAAAGGGGAGGGGTTGAGCGAGAGCGCCACCTACTGGGTGCGCCACCTGCACACCCACGCTACGTGTCCCAGGCCGCGGCCCCGCTCCGTGGGCCCACGGTTCCCAGCTTCACGGTGCCCTTCCTTGACCCCGCCTTGCCGCCCTCCCATATACGCGCCTCTGCCGCGCGTCCCCTGCAACCTGCTCCCGACTCCCAATCCTCGCCCTCGCCCTGCTCTCCCACAACCCCAGCGCCCCGCTCCTCCCTCCCCCGTGCTCCCTTTCCCGCCTCCGCCCTCCACCCTCGAACACCCCTACCCCTCGCCGGCACCTGCAGGGACGTGGGGTTGCGCATGGCCGCCTGCATCACGGGCGCGGGGGAGCTGGCCAGCCTCGCCAGCAGCTTGGTGGCGGGGCCCGAGACCTGGGGGTCCCGCGAGGCCAGGTACGGCGCCGCCAGCACCACGGTCTGCACGCACACAGCGACATCCTGCGTGCGTGGGAGGGGTATGGGGGTTTGGGGGTTTGGGGGGTGGGGTGGGGTGGGGTGTGGGCAGGGAGGGGAAGGGCGGGCGGGTTGTGTGGGGAGGTTGAGGCCGGGTGGGGCTTGGAGGGCGCAGGGGGTTTCCGTCCACAGTTCCAGGGTCACAGGCGTCGAGGGTTGCCCGCACAGCAACTCGTAGAATGCGGTGCGGCCGACTGCTGACAGCCCCTTGGGCCGTGCCAACGGCTGGGGGCCAGGCGCCACCCAGCCCATAAACATAGCCCCCTTGCTGTGCCCCTGCCCCATAACCCCCTCCAGTACGTCTCGCGCTGATAGGTAGACTGCGACTCCCGCGCACATGCCCTTGTGGGGGACATGGTACCCATCGTGCGTCAACACAGCCACCCACCTGGGGCAGCTGCGCCGGATTCAATGATGCTAGAAAGTTCAGTGCGTGGGGCAGCTGTGCCGGGTCCGCTTCGGGATTCTGAAGCAGCGTAAGAGCCGCGGGCACGTCGAGTCGCGGCGGTGGTGGCGCTACGGGAGCCTTTGGCGGCATTTCTCCCCCTAAGCGAGCTCAAATTCCCACAGGGCTATGTGTGCAATCGTCGGGGCATGTCGACTCTGCCAACTCTGAACGAAAGGTCTATATGTGATGTGCTATGTGTAGCAGATGTTGTCGTGAGCAACGTGGAAAGCGTCGATAGGGGAATGGCTTGGTAGCGAGCGGCCTCTCTGCAATCCCGCAATCCGAGGCGGTCCGAGCGGGGTCGCCGCTGACCTGATCCAACCAGAGGCACGGTTCATTAAACTGCGTTCTTTCGGTTTCCACGCACGTAGGTAGCTCGGTCTTGGTCGTGCCGGCAGGCCCTCGCTCTTGCGCGTGCAGACGGCAGGGATCATGCGGCCCTGCCCAATTGCACAGCAGCGATTAGCAGCCGGGAGAGCACCCGGGTGAGCAAATGGGAGCTGGTCCTGCGCCGCAAGCGAGGGCGCCGCGAGAGTGGGGAATGCTCCTGGACGCAGCTCATCCATGCTGGCTTGGCCGCAGGTGTAGATTTGCACCGGGGGCACGGCAAATATGTCGCGGAGCGCCGCTGGTGTGCCGAACGGCTGCACCCGCCGCTGCGGATGTGTCGAGCAGCGCGCGTGAGGAGGAGCTGGACTTCTTCCCCTCAACCTCTACACCTCTCTCGCCATTCGTGCGGGAGCGTGAGCCGTCCCGCTCGCCCCCCAGCATCAAGGACACGGGGACACTCCGGCCATCGGCCGAGTGGTACCCGGCATGGATGCAGTATCGCCGCCGTGAAGACAACTATGTCTTCTGGCAGGACAAGTTCATGCGCTGCTCCACGGACATTCCATGTGAGAGCAGCAGCAGGAGATGTG
The DNA here is from genome assembly GCA_016858145.1 of Edaphochlamys debaryana. Lineage (NCBI taxonomy): Eukaryota > Viridiplantae > Chlorophyta > Chlorophyceae > Chlamydomonadales > Edaphochlamys > Edaphochlamys debaryana. The sequence continues at coordinate 665,098 of JAEHOE010000046.1, forward strand.
GGGGGTGCACGCGCAGGCAAAGGGGCAGGGCGATGGCGTGTTGCCCCCCCTCCCCCTGCCCCTGATCATCGCCTGACCCCACGCGGGGACCTTGACGTGGCGAGGGGTAGTTGACGGTCCTGGGTCTCGACAGCAACAGCGTATGCGGGTTGTATCGGGCTTGCGAGATCCTACACTCCCGAGCTGAATCGGGGCAGGGACACGGCACACCGGCGGGGCTCCCAGCTGCAACACAGGCACCCCCCTCCCCCTGTCTCTCCCTCCAGCAAGCCCATCGCCCCATCCTTAGCCCCCTCCCCCTCCCACCCCCTCTTCCCTCCTCCTCCCACAGGGGACGAGAAGCGCTGGACGCTCTTCTCCAGCTTCTGGTGGATCGTCATGTACGCCAAGTTCCACTACATCCCGCCCGCGGTGCGCTACGTGGTGTACCTGGGCTGGCGCGCGGTCATGACGCGGGTCTACGAGGCACACAAGGCGCTGGTGCTGTGGCGTGAGTCGCGGGGGGGGGGGGGGGCGAGAAGGCAGAGTATTAAGGATTGGACGGGGACCGTAGCCGCTAGGCGGGACGCCGGTAATGGGGTCTGGCCGCTCCCCTCGTACCATGCTCCCGACCCCGCGTCCGTTCCCACACGCCCCCCCTCTCCCTCCGCCCTGCAAGCAAGGGCTCCCTGGTGCAGGCGACTCACACCCGCTCATCAACAAACACCCCCCTCCCACCCCATCGGACATGCATCGGGCTCGCTGGCTGCCGCAATCCCACCTGGGCTATCCAAACTCTAACTCGTCAAGATCACCCTCTCCCACTCCCCCTCCCGTTCGCAGAGTGCAAGCTGGATGCGCACCTGGCCTCCAAGGCCAGCGGCGGGGAGGTGGCCACCTTCAGCCGCGCCATGGCCCTGCGGCGGCTGCACTGGCGCAACAGCCCCCTGGGGGAGCTGCTGTACATGATAAACGTGGCCAAGGTGGGGGCGAGGGCGGGAAGGAGGGGGAGGGTGGGGGGGAAGGGCGGGCTAAGGTCAGGAAGGAGGGGGCCCGGTGAGGAGGGGGAGGTGTTTTCCGGGGCAAGCAGGTAGCTTTGAGGCTGGGACGGCAGGACGTGGTGGGCGCACTAGGTTGGGGCCTGGGCCGGGGAGGTCGTGGGAGGGCGGCGACTGGGCGTAGCGGGGGCAAGGCGGTGTGACAAGGCTGCAAGGAAGGGCGCGGAGGGGTCGAAGCACGGCACGGCCAGCCTGAGATGAAGCAGTCGTTCTTCTATGGATCCCGGGGCCGGGGGACTCCTCTGCGAGCTTACGCCGGCCCCGCTCGTCGGCGGCCTGCTTGCTTTCGTGTCTGCAGCCACCGCACCTGTGCGACCTGGCCCACCGCCGCCCCCACCCCACCTCGCCCCTTCCCCCCCGCAGACGGCGCGCGTCCACCTCCTGCCGCCGGTGGCGGAGCCCATCCCGCGGCCCACCTTCTTCTGGCTCTTCTGAGGGGCCAAGCGGGCCGGGAACCCAAGGGCATCGGGTTCAGGGGCAGGAGCCCTGTGTCCGCCTTCATGGCCACAGAGGGATGGCAGCCTGCTGGTTGGGTGGCACTGAGTGGGAGCGAGGCGACTGCGCCGGAACGCCCGGTTGAGGACTGCTATGTTTGGGCTGCGGGATGGTGGCAAGGAGGGTGGGACGGTCGGCGTGCAGCCGAGTGGCTCCAACGACGTATCGTCGGCTGGTCTGACGGGGAGGATGAGGGATGTGCGTGCTCCCAAACCGCGTGCTGGTCCCGAGGCAGCCGTGCCTGCACCTGAGGTTACACTGTAGATGGCCGGAGGGGTGAACTGATTGCAGCAGGGTTGACCTCGAAGGGTGGCTGCGCTTGGGTTGCGAGGACGGCGCCGTCCACGCGAGGCGTCGGCAGGCCGGATTTGGGTCGGGGCTGTGGCTGATTTTGGTATGCGTGGGCGCGACGCGGCTATCGGACCCTCACTTGTGAACTTAGCGCAAGGGTGTGGGACAGCAATGAATTTGCTGGAGCGGAACGGTTGGGGACGTGGGGGGTGGCCTGAGGGGCGAGGCAGGGGGAGCCAAAGCGTGGGCTTGGTTTTGCAGGGCTGGCTGCAGGGCACTGCAACTGTCTGACACGGAAGCTATGCGCGAATGTGGTTACCACATAAGCTGACGAAGGGGGTGGGGGCCAAGCCTTGGGGGCAAGCTGGCGGCGGCCAAGCATGTTGTGCCAGGGCTGCGCTTAGAGCGGTGGCACCTCGACGGCACCTCGACGTGGGCTGGTCGGACCTGCGGCGTCCTGCAGACACTGCGCTCCCGACGTGTAACCCGTGTGCACAGCTATTGAAGTGCAACTCTTAACGCTTCATTGCTTCGCGCTGCGCTTTGGCCCCTATCAACGGGCGGCCGTACGGTGGTCCGAGAATCCTAGAAGGCAACACGCAGACACACGTAGCACTTGCCACGCAGTCGTGTCGCTTCAGCAACAGCGCCAGCATCACATCCGTTTATGCCCACGGTTGCAGGAGCACGTAGTTTTGGCCACTCCCCTTGCTGCCGAGGTGTCACGTATCCAGGCCAAACACACGCCTCTACTCTGTCGTAACTTAACTGAGACTGATTAGGCTAGGGAGGCCTCAGAAGCCATGGGCGCGGCACTGTCTGCAGGGAAGAGCGGCCTGGAGCTCTGGACTGAGAAGCCGAGATACTTTCCGGGGGAGGTCGTTCAAGGCGTAGTGGCATTGGGACTCTGCGAGCCTGTGCAAGGCAAAGACATCAAAGTTGTATTGGAGGTAAAATGCGTCGGCAATGTCGCCGGACCCCCGGTGAACCGCTGGGTGGCCCTACCAGATGCCCCGGGTGACACTCGTGTATAGGGGCGCTGCGAGGGCGCAATCGGCTGGGCTCGGGCACAAGCGGCTGTAGAAACGGGCGCCCGATTCACCTGGCACCTTCACCTGAACTCACGTGCACGGCTCAACCCAACCGCCCAGGTGTTTGGCTTCGAGAGCTGCAGCTGGGAGGAGGAGCCCAGCGGCAACGCACAAGATGCAAGCCGGGGAACGTTTCGGCGCGAGCTGCTGAATGTGGGTCGCACCCACGCGGACTTGGGAGGCTTGCTTAGCTAGCAAACGGCGAATGCTAGTCCGTTGAGGGTTGCGCGTCAGACGGCGATTCAGGCGCCGGCGCCCGGAAGGCGGCGGGACAGCGCGGAAGGAAGGCGGGGAGTCGGCACGGAATGGCACGTTCACCCCCTGCCGAGCACAACAGCCGCGCGCTCGTCAGAGATCCCTCCCTTTCTGCAAACAGGCGCAGCCAAGTCCCCTACCGCAGCATTATGCAGGAAGCCTGACAAGCCTCCATTGCTTTCCCCCTCGCCCAACGGCCCTGCCGTGCCCTGCCGTGCACAGGTCAGCCAAGCGCTTCACGTGTGGGAGGACGCGGGCGGCGTTGTGCCTGCCGGGCAGTATGAGTTCAGTTTCAAGGTAGGGAAGGCACAGGTTGTAGGGATCGCCAACATGTGACCGCAGCACGGCGCCGGGTGGTTGCCGTGCTCCTATCCGTGGTGGTGGCTTGCACCATTCCAAAGGGGCAACATCCCAGCCGCCTGCGCTGCCTTCCTCGTCTGGACGCAGGTGCTGCTGCCATCGGCCCTCCCGGGCAGCTTCCGACTGCGGGAGGCCAACACGACGCGGGGCGGGGTCACGTACCAGAAGCTCAGGTGCGCGACAGTACCGTACTCCTGGTGGATGGAGGCCAGCAGGTGCCGCTACTGTAGGAGCCGCAAGACAACATTAGGATACAGGGTTCTGGCACAAGCAAGGAAGGAAGCGGCTACGGTACTCACCTGTTACCCTCTCCCTCTCTGCGTTCCCTGCAGCACGGAGGTGGAGTACCGTCTGCGGGCAGAGTTGCTGCGCAGCCCACCACCGGGGGCAGGGGCAGGCGGCAGCGGGAGCGGCAGCAGCGGCGGCGGCGCGGGCGGCGGCGGCACGTGCGTGCTGCGCTCGTCCAAGGAGCTGGTCGTACGGCAGCCCGCGCCGCTGACGCTGAGCGAGCTGACGGCGACCGAGGAGCTGCGCGTCACGCGGTGCTGCTGCCTGGTGTACGGCAGTGTGGAGCTGCGCCTGCGTGCCGTACACGACAGCTTCTGCCCTGGGGAGACGGGCTACCTGTCACTCGAGGTGCGCGTGTGGGGCGGGCGAAGCTGGTGTCCGGTATGGTGGTGGAGTGGACGGAGGAGGACAGAGCCCATTGGGCAAGAGCCCTAGCAGTTGGCCTTGGGGGCTGGGATGCGGCAGCCATGGCCTGAATGCAAGGCGGGTGGGAGCGGGCTAAAACACCGGAGGTGAAGATGTTCGTCTGTGTTGGGCTCTGGGACTGGGTGCAGAGGGCCAGCCAGGGATGCGGCAGCGCAGTGGCTCCTGGCTCCATCCAGGCAAATGGCCCTGCGAGCCCTACGGGCGCAGAGGCTGAACACCGGAGGAAGCGGCGGGCACCCAAGCGTCGGCGGCGGCGGCAGATGGCGTGGCCCATCTGCGACCACGCCCCTTCCCCCCGCAGCTCTTCATCCCGCTCCCATCATCCCGTTCCGTCGTTTATGAGATTGTGCCCCCCCTGCTGCAGGTGCACAACAAGACGGACGTCTCCCTACGCGTGCACGTGGCTCTGCAGCAGCTGCTGAGTGTGGCCACGGAGGGCGCCTGCAACTACATGGAGGAAACGCGCGTGTACAGCCAGCGATGCGAGGGTGGGCGGGGCTCTGGGTGGGTGGGATACCGGAAAAGGGCCCACAGGGGCGGACGGGGCGGCACCGGGCCCAGCCGGCCAGGGTTGCGAGGCTGGGGATGAGGCTACGCAGTTGAGCGGACTTTGGGAGGCAGACGCGGCCCCGGCGGGGCAAGAGGGGCGGTCGCATTTGGGTTTCGGGGCACCTCGCCCTGCACCAACCCTGGCACCCGATCATATGCCGCGGCCTCCTTTAGCACCCTTCCAGCCCCACAGTGTAGCCCACACTCCATCCCCGTCGACTCCCGTCCTCCCAACCGTCACACCTGCAACTCCCCCTTCAAGTTTGCAGTTCGCAACATCCCCGCCGCCACCACCACCGCCACCCATCCTGCCCCTTCCTGCCCTTGCCCCTCCCCGCAGACCTTCCAAACGGTGCTTCCTTTCAGGGCACCAACGCACGGCTGCTGCCGTTGCCACTGGACCCCGCACTACCCCCCACAACGGTTGGGCAGTTGGTGCGTTGTACGTACCGCGCACACGTGACGGTGGCGGCGGGCCGCGTGGGTGCCTCACGCATCGAGATGGTCATCCCGTTGGTACTGCACGCGCCCGCCTCCACGTCGTACATTGACTACGGCATACGGATTCCGGACGGTTGGAAGCCGTCGGTGAGCCATCGCTGCTGCCGCTGCTTCGTAGCCGAGTTGCAGGGGGGAGGGGCGAAGGGAGAGGGTGCGCGGCTGGGGCTGCGGGAGCTGGCCACCCCAGCGACTCAGCGAGGGATGGAGCCTGGTGGTTGTCCAGGCAGGAGGGGTACAAGGGCCTGAGACTGGGTCTGTGGGCTGGGCTGGGGGATAGAGAGGACTGCGAGGAGAGACTGTGGAAGCGTCTGGACTACGACTTATTCCCTTCGTGGCCCGGACCCCGGTGCTCACCGCTGCCCATGGACCTGTTACCCCTGCCCCTGCAGTTGTCGACCCTGCCGGTGCACCTAGCGGTCTCGGCCGCGACCTCCCGTGCGCAGACGCCGCAGCACCCGAACCGCCAGCCCCAGCCGCTCATGGCGGTGGGCAGCGGGGACGCGGGGGCGGAGCGCCCGGAGCTGGATGGCAACGCGGGGGCAGTAGGGACCGCCAACCCCGCCTACGCGGGGCCCTCCTAGGCGCTGCTGTGACGGTCGTCCGACTGCCTTGGAAGGAAAGCTACGCGACGGGCGAACCCGTGCGTACCCCGCTTCGGGGTTAAGGGGGCGGGGCAGAATCAACGCCCCAACACCGGCCACTCCTTGGCCGCACCTGCTCCCTTGGAAGGTCCCTGTCGGCAGCGGCAAATGGCAGGCGGGATGGCACTGGCGCTACGATGGGCTGGACGGCTTAGTCCGGATGGCATTCGGCCGTTGCGGCGGCACTACCTGCGCTGGGCTGGGCTGGACGGCGTGGGGGGGGGCCTTGGCTGCGGGCCTGCAGAGGTGTGACCGCGGCAGGCGGCAGGCAGGCAGCGCTGTGCTTGCCGCCAGCAGCAGAGTCGAGGCAGGCGGTGGATCCCTTGCGCGCGGCCTGTGCTTCGGAGGCGATGGCCGGAGCATTGGAAGCGTGGGAAGAAGCACTTACACGGAGACTACGCGGACACGGTTGGCGTCAGGGAGCGCTGCGAAGCGGTGGAGCGAAGATGGAAAGAGGACGTGCAGTTGGCGTGCCCTCTCAGCCCGTGGCCCGCACAGAGAGAGGCGCTTCAGGGCTTGGTGGATAATGAGGAGGTTAGGATTGTTACATGTTTGCGTTTTTGGGCTGGGCGGCTGGATGCGTGTGGTTTCAGGCTGGGGGCTTGCCGTTGGCAAAGGTTGTCAAGGTGACGTGCCGTCGGGCAGTGGGATGGAGCCATGGAAGCTGGGTCGCAGCAGTCTTTCTCGTTTGCTCGCCACGGTTGACAAGTCGTGCTAGTGCTTGGTGGGTGAGCGTGAGAGCGTCAGGAACTTTGAGCACGTTTGAGCAGCAGGGTTGCGCGTACTGAGGGGCTTGTGGAAGACTGATCCTCGGACTGGGTTACTGCGCAGGACCGGAGAGCACCTGCATTTGAAGATAGACATCTTGGCATAAAGAGCAGGCCATGGGTTGGGTACTGGCTAGGTAGGCATAAGCAACGCAGGGGCTGTTGAGATGAGTTGAGCCGGATTTCGTTGGTTGGGTGTGGTTCTGCGGACCCATCGGGAAGGGTAATTGTTGGCGGATCGGACTGAGGTGTCTGGAGGGTGGAGGGTTAGAGAGCCGGGTGGCCGTGGCCCGCAGCCTGTGGGGTGGAGCAGGGGCCCTTCGGTTTGGGTTCGGGCGGGGTAGCCCAGCACAAGATGCAAGCCGGATATGGTTCTCAATAGGACTGGAGGCGGGTGGACGGGTAGAACAGGGTTAACAGGGTGGTAGTGCCGTGGAGGCCTCAGCCCGGAGGTTGTGGGATATGCCGACAGCATGAAGGGCAGGGGGGTGAAGGGGTGAAGGGGCGCCGGGAGCGGGCAGCAAGCGGCTACTCATGCGGTGGAGGAGGGGCGAAGTCAGGGAAGACAGAGACCCCCTGGGAGCCATTTCCTATACCTTTAGCCCAAACATACTGCGAGGCGATCATTCAAGCCTGATTAGCAGCCATCACACAGCAGCACACCAAGCCAGGTCGCTCTTCCAGCTTGCCAGAAGCTTGGGCGCACCAGCCCCAGCGCCGCCCGAGCGCGGAGCGAGGCAGGATGCCGGTCTCCGTGAGCGGTTGCTTCTTCGGACCATGCGTCTGCGCCTTTGCGTGCGGCAGCATGGTGGGTCGCGCTGCTGCGGGCGTCTGTGCGGCGCTGGGGCCTGCAGTCGGGGGGAGCCGCGTCACACAGCCCGGGGCAGCAGCCCCCGCGCGCACCTGCAGCGCTGTGCCTTGTGCCTTGCAGCACCGCAGCGCAATGCACGCACCACATACACAGCCGTCGGGCGTGGTCGCCAGCAGCCGCGAAAGGGGGTTGCTGCGCGGGACCCTTGGGCCAGCGCTGCTCTCCCCCTCGCGCCTGACCCCCCACGCGTCTTCCTTCTCTCCACAACCCACCCCTGCCCCCCAGCTCCAAGACCCGCGCCCCTACCTGGAGGACTTTGCGCTGGTAGCCGAGACCACTCGGGCGGCTGCGGCGCAGGTGGGCCGGTGGGGCACGGCACCCTCCGCCCCCCGCTTTTCCCCGTGCGCTTCCCCCATCCCCCCCTACCCCTGCCGCCGAATGAGCGCCCGCAGCTCCCCCGCCGCCCCCTTCTCCCCCCCTCCCCGGGAACCTTCCCTTGGCCCCACGCCCCTGCCGCTCTCCCCCTTCAACCCATGCGTCCGCAGGTGGCAACGCAGGGCCCCCAGGTGGCTCACGCCGCCGCACGGGCCAGCAGCGTGGGCGCCAAGGCAGCCAAGCGCACCAAGTGAGCGGGAGAGCTTACACAGGCTGATGGGGTTGGGGGCTTCCAGGCACGCAGACCCGAGTGGTCGTGTGCATGAGGGCGGCTCCCAGCCTGCTGAAAGCTGTGCAGCACCCCAGAGCGCGCTCCGCAACAGCACCGCTCCTCTGCACCGCCTGCTGACAGCCTGCCGGTAGCCGTGGACCGTAACGGTACCGCCCCTCTGCTGGTACCGCGCCTGTCCTGGCGCAGGTGGCTGTGGCGGCCCGCGTTCTGGATGATGAAGCCGCTGCGGCACGCGGCGGCGCGGCGGCTGCTGGGGGACCAGGTGGGCGAGGGGGTGGACTGAGGCGTGCCTGATGAAACGTTGCCCGAAAGCCAAGCCATGGCCGTGGTCGTGGGCGCGGCGGGTCTGTTGCCGCCACACCTCGAGTCTGGCGTCGAGCCAATTTCGGCGCGAGGACCACGCACCACAACGTGCCGTGCCGTGCTGCACCCATCGCCCCTCCCTCCGCCACCCGCCGTTCCCGCCGCCCCCAGGCCCCCGCGGGCCCCGACACCGCCAGCGTGGCTCCCTCCAGCGCCAGTGGTGGCGGGGCGGCGCTGGGCGGCCCCCCCGTGCTGCTGGCGGCCGAGGGGCTCATGCAGGCCGTGCAGGTGGGGGCTGCTGGGGCTGCTCGGGCTGCAGGGGTGGGGGTGGATGCGGGATTGAGGGAGCTTGTGGGGCCTACCTTGGTCCGGAGGGCCCGTGGAGGGCCGGGGTTGCGGTCTTGGCGAAACTGGGGTGTTCTTTCGAGGTGTCCCGTGCTGAACGCTGTACGCCATGCCACACATGCGGCCATCGCTCCATCCGTGTCGCATCCCTTCTTCCCATGCAGCCCCTCCTCTCCACTCCCCGTGACTCGGAGCAGGGCAGCCCCGCCGGCTCGCCGTACGGCACCGAGGCCGCGCGCCGCCGCGGCTACCGCAGCGACCCGGAGGAGGCCTCGGCGGTGCCGCCGACCCACGGCCTGCCGGCCGCCGCCGCCGCCGGCGGCGCCGATGACGCTGGCGGCGGCGGCGGCGGCGGCGGCGGCGGCGGCGGCGGCGTCAAGGCGGCGGCGGCGGGGCTGCTGCAGGGCGTGCAGAAGACGGTGACGGCGGGGGTGCAGACGGGGGTGGCGGCGGGGCAGGCGGTGGGGCAGAAGCTGGCGCACCAGCTGCCGCTGCCGCACCGCCGCCACTACCACCCCAACCACCCCGGCAGCAACCAGCTCAGCGTCGGCGCGGGCGGCGGCGGCGGCGGCGGTATGAGCGGCGGCAGCGGAGGCGCGGACCTGGAGGCGGGTGGCGGTGGCGGCGGCGGCGTGTTTGCGGGCATGAAGCGGGAGATCGAGACGGCAGTGACGGTTGTGCCTGGGCGCGGCGTTGGCGGCGGCGGCGGCGCTGGCGGCGGCGTTGGCGGTGGCGTTGGCGGCAGCGGCGGCGGCAACGCTGGCTACCGTCCCGCCATCAACTAGGCCTGGCCGGGGCTGGTTTACACCGCCCTGGGGAGAAGGAGGACGTAGTCGGGCTATATCCGCCCTGGAAAGAAGGAGGATGGGGGCAGGTGTGGGCAGCTGAAGCTGGAGGATATAGAGAACGCCGAAAGGAAAGGTGAAGGCGGGGTTGCCGGTGGAACTCCGGTGGGGTTGGAGGACAGGCGGTTGACATTGGGTATGCAATGGGTGTGCCGTGTGGGTATGGGGCAGACGTGCGTTCAGGCTCAGGGTGCTGGTCGTGCTACGTGTCCAGCCGGCCAAGGCAGCGCATGTTGGGCGGGGCGTGGGTTGGCGGCTGAGGTAGGCAGTGCATGTTTGGGCGGCGCGTGGGTTGGCGGCTACTAGGGCTGGGTGGGAGACGGAAGGGGAGGGCGTGGGTTGGCGGGGGCGGCGGCTGGGGCACCCAGGTGGACAGGGGTGGACCGAGGGCCGGTACCCCGGCGGACCTCCGTTCGGGAGGCAATCCGCTAAAACCCTTGTCGGGGGCTGTTGAGCTACTGCGCTAATGCTGTAAGCACTGCTCAGATCAGCGAGCGCCCGCTAGCGCCGCCTTCCGCGTGCCGGTTGCTGACTGCGCAGCTACGGACCATCGGGATGGCCAGCCACGAACTCCCCGCCAAAGCGCTGATGGGGCCGCCGGCAGCACCTAGCAGTTGCGAACACTGCAGGTTACAGCGCCATGATCAGCGCGACTCGAGGAGCGTGCCGTGCTCGCGCGGCTCGGCTCCAGGCTGTGCGGCAATCGTACGCCACGGTCCCGGCTCTTAAGCGGCGCGGGCGCTCTCCGCCGCTTTTACTTGCCCTCACCGACTTCTATACTCACAGCTCTTATACATAAGCTCTCAAACACAGGCTTCCTAGCCCTCCGCAACTCCTAAAACCCCGCTTCACTTCCAGGATGGCTCGCCCCAACCAGTCCCGCTTCGCTTTCGCGGCGCTCAGCCCGGATGCTCTGAGCTCACAGGACAAGAAGTGCAAACGGTGAGTCGCCGGCGGCTGCGCTTGCGGCGCCTGCGACCGCGTGTGTGTCGCGCGTAACCGCGCTTGGCCGCGGCTCAGAGTTAGGCCCTCGGATCCCGGCTATGGGTTTATGTGATGGATACAAAGCAATTCGGGGCATTTCCCGCGGTGGCGCTTGCCAGGCTCTAGGGCGGCCATCCCGTCCTGCACCATGGCGTCGCGCATGAAGCACATGGCTGACGGACCCGTGCCCTTCCCCGCACCTCGCCCACCCCAGGTTCACGCGCGCCGCCTCACCTGCTGTAAGCCCAAGCTCCGGCGCCGACAGCCCCGTTCAGCCCCAGCTGCCGTCGGCCTTCTCCTACCCACCGGCCTGGCGCCCCCAAGACCCCACCCGCGTCGACAGCTCCGTCGCCGCCTCCTTCTGGCAGCCCACGCACGTCGTGGTGTGGCAGGAGTACGCGCTGCAAGGCTCCTGGTGGCCGCAGGCGGTAGTGCCGGCGGCCGTGGCGTCGGCATGGGGGCATTGAGACCGAGAACCGTCAAGCATGTGCATCACGTCTCAAGACTCTTCTCTGCAAGGGGCCCCTCTCGAGTCCTGACCGACCCTCCGCACCGTCTTCCTGCGCGTGAATCCCCGGCGATCAACTAGTCAAGACGCTGGCAGCTGCCTAGTAATTGTGGCTGAAGGTCTGCAGGAGGGCGCACTAGGCCCCGATCACACAATAGATAGTGGCCCAGCCCCTTGCTGATGCGATGCAAGGGCTGTGCAGGCCAGGATAGCCCTTGGCATCTAGATATTTATTCATTGCCTTTAGCACATCTTTAGAGGGCCTTCTGGATGGCGCCCCAAACTTTCTAGCCATGACATAGACCCAGCCCAGAGCCCTGCTGGAGCTGTATCGGGTATTGATTTCTTCGTCCAGCATGGGGGCCCGTTTGAGTCGCCCCGCCCCTTAGAACCGGGTATGAGTTCCCGTGACCTGTGTCAACAGTATGACGGCGTGTGACCAGTGACGTTTGAAAGTGTGGGTTCGGACCAAATGCATGATTGCAGTGTGAGTGCCCTTGGATTGAGGGCGACGGGTATTAGTGTGTGACTGATGGGACCAGCCCACCTCAACGTGTGGGGCTGCTTGACTCCGTAGATCATAGACACGACTCGGACGAACAATCGGGCCCAAGGCCCACGCATATGTGGGGTGGACTCCATGAAATGTAACACCCCGCCGAAGCTTCATCTCTGTGACCGCCTCACACGGATTCCTGAGTCGTACTTCACTACTGCTCCCATCCTGAGCCTCCTCAGTCCTCTGCCTCCCGGCTGCCACGTACATGCGCACAGCCGCCAGGATTAACCCCACAGCGCGTCATGCAATTTGCCCAGCCGCGTCCAACCTAGGCAGTCACCCCACGTCGCGCGCGTGCACCTTCGCCACAACAGGCGCACCAAGTCACACCATGCCCCGGGTCGACCAACAACCGAGCCGCCTTCCACAGCAGCAGCGCACATACCCATACCGGTAACTCCCCGCTTGTGCTCTGTCAAGTCCGCAGGCCTTCCCGAGCCTTCTCCCCATGTGTCCTCCGTATCCACCGCTGTGCCAAGCCCAGCTCCGCCGCACAGAAACCGCTTTGCCATCACCAGCGCCCCGCATTGCTTTAGTCCTTGGGGCCTCAGATGCGCTGCTTGGACTGGTCCACGGAGCCCACCTCAATGAGCGCGAGGCTGGCCAGCGTCAGCGGCCCCGCCTCGCCGCCCTCCACACCCAGCCCCCCCAGCCCCCGGGCCAGCTCCGCCACCACAGGGCTGCGCAGGAAGCGTTGTGCACCGTCCTCCTACAGGGCAACGCGGAAGATGTGTGTTAGGCAGGTAAGCCTCCTCCAACCGTAGCGTCCTGAAGGCCAGCCCGGCCGCCTGAGCCAAACAACTCCCGCGTCTTGCCTGCCCGCGCATTGTCCCTTGTCCCTTCGCGCGTTTGACGGCGGCCTCACCGATGGGAAGCGCCCCGTCCACACCAACTTGGTGTCCAGGCTCATCACGTCAGCACCGCACGACACCTGTACGCAGCCCGCCGCGAGCGCCGTCTGCTGCAGCCGCCCCACCGTCTCCACCACGACATCCATGGGCAGAGCGGGCGCGGGGGCAGGGGCGGCAATTCCCTTGGCCCCGGCCGCCACGGCCGGGGCGGCCGTGGGCTGCAGGACCAAGAGCGCTTCCACGCCCGTCTCCCAGGCTGGTCCGCGGCGGAAGAGCGCCTCGATGTCGTTGGGGACCAAAACCTGAGTGCGACGGGACACGCAGTGAAGGAACGATGTTGGGCGGCGGTGCCGTCTGGCGCGACCGAAGTATGAGGCCTCCAGACTGTGGTACCACAGTGGCTGCCCACTCGCAGGCCCCCACACCCACTGCTCCGCGCCAACTGCCCTAGCCTCTATCCAGCCATCCTCCCTGGTTATGCGAGCGACGTGGGGTGGTCCTCACCTTCCACAGCGACAGGGACACGGTGCTACTCTTGATGAGACGCGCCTTGGCGTCCGCAAACACGGGGCCCGCCACGAACTTCTCAGCCTGCGCCTGCTGCGAGAACCGGTAGTACACGGCCGCCCGAGGGGCGGTTGCGCCGTCGCGGGATGCGGACCGTACTACAGGGCCGGCGCTGGCGCAGATGGCCCCTGTGGGGTGGGGGTGAGAGGGCGGCCATGGACGAAGGGCGTGGGGTCGGGGTTGGGGGGAGAACGGGGCCAGGCTGGAGGGTGTCGGGGAGGACGGATTGAAGGCAGCGGTTGGGTGGTTGGGTCGCCTGGCGGCAGGGGGCGGCTAGGACGGAGAGAGCGGGGCTCACCTGGCGTGCGGTACTGCAGGCTCCAGAGGACGTCTAGCATCTGCACAGCAGGGAGCGACGGCCTGGGCGTTGGCAGGGGCAGCGAGGCGGGCAGGCGAAGCCCTTGCAGCGCACAAGGCCCGCGGCTTTCAGGGCTCTCAATTGAAGTCGAGGCTGCAGACGTCTAGACGTGGCTTACGCCACACCAGCGGGAATAGCCATCTCCGGCTCAGGGTGTGTGGCCTTGCTGTGGGGGGCAACCACGGGGCAACCGCCACCGCCGAAGCCCTATCCGCAAGCGTGTCCCCAGTTCGGGCCGACTCCTCACCTCCTGCTGCTCCTCAGGGGTCTGCGTTACGTCTGTGGAGCCATTTACCATCACAAGCGTCTCAAACACAGGCACGCCGTCCGCGCGAGCGGCCGACGCCGCGCGAGCTTGCCGCGACGCCGCGCTCGCGCCTCGCACGCGGGCTGCCCCGCTGTGCACGCCTTTAAAGCGCGACTGTGCCGCGCATGACGACCAGCAACGCGACGAGCACAGCATGGTGTGGCGAGCGATGGCGAGGACTAGGACTAGGTACGCTGCACGGTTGATTGACTCGGGGTGATAGCTGGGTGCCTACGTCGTGGTTTAGGCCAGTCGCTGACACGTTACAGCCCTCCGGGCGAAAGCTGCATCAGCCCGCATCGGTCTGTGTCCAGAGCAAGCCCAGACCAAACCTCGTAACCTGTATCTGTATATGCCTCGATAGGTAACTAGAATCACACATTAGGGCGTGCAAACCTCACGTATTGACCGGAACAGCCTGTTGTCCCGAGAGCAAGCCCCGCATGCTATATTAACTGCCGCTTAAGTGCCTGGGCACAAAGCCCCAAGATGGAGGGCGGCGAGGAGGCTGGCAAGGTGGAGACCGAAATGCAGCCCGCGGCATCGAGCAAACTCCTGACGAAGCCTGGCGTTCCGCATGCAGGGCCAGCAGCTGACGGCCGATGCTACCTGTATATCATGGGTCCGGTCAAAGCTCCAGCTCGTGAGTGGCTCCCCATGTCTGAGCTGCGCCATTTGCGCGTGCGGGGCTGCTGAGGACGCGTCCCCCCCGCTGTTGCAGCTTCGCCCCGAGGGCACGGGGGATGGCGACGACGGGGCGCAGTGGCTATCCAGCGTGTGGCAGAACGATGTCCACACCCCCGTGGTGTCGACCTTCCTCATGAGCGTCAAGGCGACGCGTATGTTTGCCACGCTGGACAGCGGGGCGGAGGAGGACGAGGGCCCGAAGCTCTCGCTCTGGCTGGAGGTGCCGAAGCAGTTCGAGCAGGTGCGGGAGGTCTTGGGTGGGGTCTGGCTCTGAGGATGGTGACCTCAGGGCCCACGTACACCTGGGCGTGGGATACCGCGGGGAGCGGTCGTCCGTGGCCCAGGTTTTGCTTGGAGCATGCTTGAGGACGTCACGGACGCTGTGGCTGGCTGGACAGCGGGCAGCCTTGGACGGCTTGGACACAGGCGCTGACGCCCGTGGCCCCATCCGGGCACGCGGCCTGGCGCTGGCCGGCTGGCGGGACCGGCCTGCTGTTTCCGGCCAGGCGCACAGTCAGCTCTTTCGTGTGGGCTGCGGAGCTCAATCCGCAGCCCTTCACGCAACAGCATGGGCGAAGCTACTGGGGCTGGAGCGCGGTGGTCCCTTCCTGGCGAGCCGCACACTGCCGGTTTCCCGGGGTGGCCAGGGGACGTCTTCGCCCCGGCGCGCACCAGCACAGTGCGGCCTCCAGAGCAGCAGCAGCATCCGGACGCTGGCCTGCAGACGCCCCAGGAGGAGGGCATCAGCAGGAGCTGCTGCTCATTCACGGTCTGCGGGGTCGCAACGAGTTCTCTTCGGGGCGACCAGCCGTGCCGCCCCGGAAAGTCGCCCCGCCCCGTCCCACCACGTCGCTTGCCCCTCCCTCCCTGCCGTTCCCCAGATGGTCTACTTTGTCCGCGACCCCAGCAAGTTCGTGACGCGCGACAACGTCAACAGCGTCATCTTCTTCGGGGTGATGCGCGGCGGCGACCCGCTGCACTCGCTGCTGCAGATCATGCACGGCATGTACGTGCCCGTCGTGGTGGCCAACAACACGTGGCCGGAGACCGTCAAGTCGGACTTCACGGCGCAGCTGCACAAGTTCATGGCAAACCTGACGGAGACGGTGTACGAGGTCAAGGGCAAGACCATTCTGTACATCCCGCAGGTGGGGCCCCACCGTCTGCCTCCAGCAGCATGCGTGCTGCCGCATGCCTGGGTCCCGTCACACGACATGGGCGCTGTTTGTCGTGGTTGTGGCTCATGGTTCATGGCCTTTTCGTAATGGCACGCCCTGGTCTTGGCCTCCGGCCCCACAGGAGGACCTGCGCGACCCCAAGGCGGCCGCCAAGCAGAAGGACCTGGTGCAGCGGCTCGAGTCCACAATCATCCACTGGACCCGCCAGGTGCGGCGCAGTCCCAGTCCGGGCTGCGAGGCCGTGCGGGCTCTGCATGCGTCATTCCACGACCACGCCCGACCCTTCCGGGCCATCCATCAGCCTTGCATGCTGCCTTGGTTCCGCCTCTTAGCGTCGGCCGTGTGTCTCCCCTCTGCCCTCCTCCCCGGCCCCGTTAACGGCACACTCGAATCCCCACCTCCCCGACCTGCACCCTCCTCTCCCGCCCATCCCGCCCTCAGGTCAAGGAGCTGCTGAATCAGCAGGACGCCGTGGACGCCTCGGAGCAGGCGGGCCCGCTGGCGGAGATTGAGTTCTGGCGCGAGCGCAGCGTGGATCTGTCGGGCATCCGCGCGCAGCTGGACGACGGCTCCGTGTCCGCCATCGTGTCCGTGCTCGAGTACGCAAAGAGCTCCTACCTGGCGCCGTTCCTGAGCCTGCGGAACCTCATCCACCGCGAGGCGGTGGCAGCGGAGGACAATCTGAAGTTCCTGCTGTGCCTGGAGGAGCCGTGCCAGCAGCTGGCGGCGGCGCACCCGCAGACCATCCCCGGCCTGCTGCCGCCCATCCTCAACTGCATCCGCATGGTCTGGAACCTGTCCCGCTTCTACAACACGCCCGAGCGCCTCACGGTGCTGCTACGCAAGCTCTCTAACGAGATCATAAACCGCTGCTGCTCCGTGATCTCGCTGGCGGACGTGTTTTCGGGTGACGTGGACAACGTCATGACGGCGCTGCGGCAGAGCATGGAGGCCGGTGCGTACAGCCTGGGGGAGAGCTGCTGGGGCTACAGGTTCCGGGACTGGGTGCGCAACAGGGGCTGGCAATGCGGGGCTTGAGGGAGGCTCGGGCGAGTAACAGGCGGGCAGAGAGCAAGGCGGGTGCCTGACGGACTGCGACCACTGCCCCCAGGCGAGCGGTGGAAGGAGCTCTACAAGCGCACGGCAGCGGCCGTGGCGGTGCGGTCGCCCCGGCCGTGGGACTTCGACATCTCGTCCATCTTCGCGCACATCGACGCCTTCCTGCAGCGCTGCAACGACCTGCTGGAGGTGGGCGTGCGGGCACAGATGCACCGACCTGGCTGATGCTTGGGGCTCAGGTTGTGACTAATGGTGACTAAGAGCCACTAACCGGTCTGTCCTTTACGGCCTACCCTGTGTGCGGTGCAGGTGTGCGAGGCGCAGCTGCAGTTCGCGCCCCGCACGCCCCTGCCGGCGTTTGGCGGCACGTACGGGCCGGAGGTGAAGAAGAGCATCGTGGACATCCAGGAGTCCTTCCAGGGCCTGGTGCGGACGCTCAAGGGCCTCAACTACGACATCCTGGACGTCAAGGCCACGCGGTAAGGCCCGGAGTGTGTGGAAAGCCGCGGTGGAGAATGTTTATCAGGGTCAGGGTTTGGGAAGGGGAGGGCTAGGGGCAAGAAACAAGGCTGCGGCAGGGAGGCGGCAAGGAGTGGGCAAGGCACAGGCCCTGACGAGGCGGCCCGGGCCCGGTCCCTGTGCGGCGCAGGTGGCACGACGACTTCAACGGCTTCAAGGGCGGCGTGAAGGACCTGGAGGTGATGATGGCCAACGTCATCCAGAAGGCCTTCGACACACAGCCCTGCCTGTCGGCGCGCGGAGAGCTGCTCGAGGGCTTCCAGGTGCGTGCCTAGCAGCCGGCTACAGTCCCCTTTGGGCCCCTTTGGGCCCACCCCCACATCAGCCACAGTACGTAGCGCACCCGCCCTCAACATGGTTCCAATCACTCGCTCTGCCCACCCCACCGCACCCACAGTCCATGGCCAAGCGCGACTTCATCCGCCGCTTCGTGGAGAAGAAGACGGTGGAGTTCTTCGGGCTGTTCATGGCCGAGATCAACACGGTCAAGAAGCTGTTTGACGCTGTCAAGCGCTCGCAGCCCAAGAGCCCCATCCTGCCGCGCTACGCCGGCCTGGCCAAGTACGCCATGAACCTCATGCGCCGCCTGGAGCAGAGCCACAAGCACGTGGAGATGGTGCGGTACACGCTGCCGCAGGTGAGCAAAGCTACCGTATCAATGCGTCGGGACTGGTAGCGCGGTCGTGTGCGCTTGGAAGGCTCTGGTGTCCCTGCGGGCGGTGGTGGGGTGGCGTGCTGTGGGTAGGGCCGGAGCCGGCCGGGGTCAGCACGTTGGGGAGGGGGTGGTGTGTCGTTGCTTGAGAGTTCTGGCTGTGCGACCGACCGCAGGTGCCCGAGGCCAGCGAGGTGATGCAGCAGTACGAGCTGGCGCACCAGGCCATCGAGCAGTACATCAGCAACACGCACAACGAGTGGTTCGGCACCATTGAGAGCAACATTGCCAAGGAGCTGCAGTCGTGCCTGCTGGTGCAGGACAAGGCCTCGGGTGCGTGCCCCGGCTGCCCGCGCGCGTCAGCCCCGGCCTGGCCAAGCTTTCGTGGAAGGGAAGGATGCCCTGGGCTCTTTACCCCTAGACCAGCCCTTGTACCAGACCCAGGCATCCAGTCAGCCCCCAACCTCCCCTATCTCCCTTGCTCTCCGCAGGCGGCCTGCTGTCGATGAACTTCCACAAGGACCTGCTGTCCATGGGCCAGGAGGTGCACTTCTGGGAGCGCATGCGCCTGGCGGTGCCGCTGGTGGCCATGGAGATCAACGCGCAGCGCGAGAAGTACCGCGTGCTGCGGGACAACATCCTCGTGGTCGTGCGCGACTACAACAAGGTGCGTGGTGGGAGCGTGAAAGCATACCGGTTTGCGTGTGCCCTGGGCAGCCATAGGGCGGGTGGGCTGGAGCTGCACAGGGACGGTGGGCACTCCAGATGAGGGGCTGTGACTCTTACTGCAAGTGCTGCCTTCCATCCTAACTCGTGCCCCGCCAGATTCTGACGGCCCTGGACAAGGAGGAGCGCAAGCTGTTCCACGACCGCATCCGCTACCTGGACCGCCGCATCATGCCCGGAGTCACCAAGCTGCAGTGGACGGCCGACAAGCACGCGCTGGAGTTCTACTACCGGGAGGCACGCAAGTGAGTGCTACGGGTGCTGAGTTGGATGGGCTTGGATGGGCTTGGATGGGCGGAGCAGGGGCGCGTACGGAGGCCCCAAGGGCCCCTGGGCTTGAGAAGGCCCTGTGCAAGCGCCCCGGGGAGCCAGGGCTTAGGAAGGCCCTGCGCAAGGGGACAGGCACGCGGGGGCCACCGCTGTGAGGGCAAGGGGCAGGCGTAAACGCGGGGCTTGCCCACTGCAACACCCTGCACTTCGCAGGTTCTGCCGCGAGGCGGACATCTCCGTGTGCGACTACAAGGCGGCGTGCTCGCGGCTGGACGCCATCTGCCGCGGCATCGGCGAGCTGGTGCTGGTGGACGTGGAGAAGAAGAAGATCTATCAGCACACCGAGTTCGCCACGCTGCAGGAGGAGCACCACGCGCGGGTGAGCGGCCCCGCCCGCCTGTCTCCCGGTCCGGCCGATGCGCCCTGCCCACCTCCCTCCTTTGCCCACGCCACACCGTCACCCATTCGCCACCACTGCTTCCATACCTGGCCTGAGCGTCTTCGCCATACGCTGCAGAGTCCCGTGTGCGAACTCCTGACGTGCTGCGTACTGTGCTGTGCTGCGCGTGCTGCCGCCCCCAGATTAAGGACCGGCTGGTGATGGCGGTGGACGAGATCCGCGAGATCATGGCCAGCATCCACCGCGTGTTCGAGCAGGACAGCGAGGAGGTGCAGCGCGAGTGGGTGCGCTTCACGCAGAAGGTGGACCGCAAGCTGGAGGACGCCCTGCGCCACGTCATCAAGCGCTCGCTCCAGGTGCGCGCCTGGGCTCTGTACCCGCCCACCACCCGGTAGTCACGGCAACTCCGCCTGGCTCTGCCTGTTGATAGTGGTTGGCCTCTGGACCCTGAGGCTTCTCCTGCTGGTACCTGGTTACCTGGACCTAGCATTGTGTGATGGTGCTAACCGGGTCCTGGTCCCCTCCCCCGCAGGAGCTGAGCCGCCTGCTCAACGGCGACAACAAGACCGAGGTCATGCCCATCTTCCACGTCACCATGGTGCTGGAGCGGACCAACCGCGTGGAGCTGCGCCCCACCATCCAGGTGCGCCTGCGACCCGCGGTTCCATCTCTCCGGTTCCCGGCTCCGAGCTCGTTGCATCCCCCAGCTCCCAACCTTGCCCGGCCTCGGGATCCCCTCGTGCGGTTCCCTCCTGAACCTGCCCCTCGCCCGTCCCAACCCACGACCTCTCTTGCTCTCGTGCACTCGCTTGCATTGCACGTCTATTTAAAACTGTTCTTGCAGGCCCCTTGATGCCTTACCACCTGCCCCTCTCCCTTCCCACCGCCCCGCCTTTCCTGCAGGCCCTGTTCGACACCATCAACTCGGTGGCTCGCAACTTGATCGTGGTCCTGCAGTCCGTGCCCCGCGTGGCGCGGCAGCTCACGGACAAGCAGCTGCGGGACATGGAGGTGGGGCGGGGCGCGGGATGGAGGGCTGGAGGGCAGGGTGAGCGGCTTGGTTTGGTGTGGTGAAAGTGGTCAGTGTCCTGCTAGGTGCTGATGGCGCCGCCTGCTGCTGCTTCGTACCGCAGGAGGCGGGGCTGCCCATGCCCAAGCCGCCGCCCACGCTGTACGAGGCCATCAGCGCCGACGAGGACGCCGTACTCAAGACGATCATGCAGATCACGTCGGGTGAGCAGCCGAAGCAAGCATTTCCCCTGGCTGCGCTTTGCAAGCAGCTCTTGTGACAGTGCTAGCGCTCGACCAGCAATCCCGAGCAGCACGCAGCCTTGCCTCCCTCCCTATCCGTGCTCCTTGCCTGATCTGCCTCGCTCTCCCCTCCTCCCCGCCCGGCCGCCCGCAGGCATCACGTCCATCATCGACAAGATCCAGTCCTTCCTCACCTACTGGGAGAAGAAGTACAAGCACGTGTGGGAGGCCGACCGCGATGCCTACATCCGCCGCTACGAGAAGGCGCAGAAGCCGCTGTCCTCCTTCGAGGCCGACATTGCGCGCTACCAGCAGGTGCGGCGGCCCTTCTGCCCTGTGAATTCGTCCTTTTTTCAGCGCCTCGCCATGCACGTGAGCAGCTTGAAAGTTTACCCCACCAACCACCAATCGCCCGCGTTGCCCGCAGTGCATCGACGAGATCCGCGGCGAGGACGGCGCCACCAACATGCGCTTCCTGCGCATCGACTGCGGGCCGCTGAAGCAGACGCTGGTCAGCCACTGCGAGCAGTGGGTGGGCAAGTTCACGGGCCTGCTCGGCCAGCTGGCGCTGGCGGAGCTCAAGTCCCTGCACCAGTACTTCAAGTGGGTGGCCCTGGGCGGCAGTTGGGAGGGGGGCTGGGCTGGGCTGGGGTGCTGCGGCTGGTGGGTGTTGGGGATGGTGGAAAGAGGGGAACAGCAGCATAGGCTCAGCACCTCAGCCCATGTTTCAGGGAAGGCGGGGCATTGATCCTTGCGGGCAGCCAGACCGGTTGTTCCTCGGCCCGGTCTCCGCCACTCAACCCCTGGCCTCCCCTCTTTCCTCAACAACCCCCACCCGCCGCAGGGAGAACAAGGACGCTCTGACCCTGGCGCCCAACAGCCTGGAGCAGCTGGCGGAGCTGGTGGGGCTGCACCGGCGCCTGAGCGACGAGCGCAAGCGCACCGAGTCGCGGTTCGAGCCGCTGCGCGACAAGTACAAGCTGCTGGAGCGGTACGAGGTGGGCGCCAAGGAGGAGGAGGCGGCGCTGCTGGAGGGCGTCGACCCCGCGTGGACCAACTTCCAGGTGCGCAGAAGCAGGGGGGGCGGCGGGCGGGACGGGCTGGGACGGTGAGCGGGGCGCATCTGCTGGGGCGGGTAGCACAGCTTTGGTCGCCGATGCCGGGACGCCCGAGTTGTGGTGCCTGACTCAGTTTGAATGTCCAACGGGGTCTCACACACTTGCGCAACTTTGAACCTAAATCCCGCCCGCCCGCTCCTCGCCCCAGGCGCTGCTGGACGAGACCGCGGGCAAGCTGGAGCGCTACAAGGACAACTTCCGCGAGAAGGTCAAGAGCCTGCTGGACACGTTCCTCAAGGACGTGGCCACGCTGTGCGACGACTTCACGCGAGACGCGCCCTACAGCTTCGAGGTGGCCACGGCCGACGCGGTGGCCTTCATCGGCGCTGCCAAGCAGGCCGTGGAGGACACGCGCAAGCGGGTGAGCTCTGCCCCAGCCCCCTCCCCACGGCACCCTTACTGCCCCGCCCTCCATCTGGCTCCAATGCCATCGCGGCCGGGCGGGTACCTGCCTTCCCCCCTCGCCTACCCTTTGGTACCTGACCAAACGCCCGTTGCTACTGTGGCGCCCCTGCAGGCGGGCGAGATCAAGTCCGGCATGGACATCTTCAACATCCCGCAGCCGCAGTACAAGGATCTGGCGGCCATGGAGAAGGATCTGGATCTCATGGACCGCATCTGGTCGCTGAAGTCCGAGTGGGAGCAGCTGTACGGCGGCTGGAAGGACGGCTCCTTCACCGACATCAAGGTGGGTCAGCCTTTCGGCCCTACGATCCCCCTACGCCCTCGCGGCCCCCTCCACCTGCCCCAAGCTGCCGGGGTGTTTCAGCATCATAACCAACGTTTGCTTCTGCCCGGTTTGGTCTTGCCCTCCGCATGCAGGTGGAGGAGATGGAGGAGGCGGCGGTGCGCATCAGCAAGAACGTGGCCAAGCTGGGCCGCGACATCCGGCAGTGGACCGTATGGTCGGCGCTCAAGGACACCCTGGACGCCTTCAAGCGCACCATGCCCCTCATCACCGACCTGCGCAACCCCGCCATGCGCTCCCGCCACTGGCAGGACCTGCAGGTGCGCGCAGCGCCCCTGCCCCGCCCCTCGCTTCACTGCCCCGCCCCGCGCCTCCCACTCCATCCCTGCTTTCCGGCCCTTGTATGCCAGGCCCTGGACTAAAATCACCAGACCTGCTTGGGCCTTATGTCCTTTTCTTTCCTTCCCTTCCGCTTCCCTCCAGGACCACATCGGCATCAAGTTCGACCCGCACTCGGCCGACTTCACGCTCGACAGCGTGGTGGCGCTGCGCCTGGACCAGCACGTGGAGTTCGTGGCGGAGCTGAGCGTCAACGCAACCAAGGTGCGGCGGCGCGGCCAGCAGCCCCCTCTAGGGAACTCGAGCTGCAAGGCGGGGCAAAGCACAGCGTGCAAGCCAACCCTCGATCGGCCCTCTTGCACATGCCCATGCGCTGACCACATCCCACCCCCTTGCATTCCCCGCCCCGTCCCGCCCCTCCCCAGGAGCTGGCCATCGAGAACAACATCAAGGGCATCGCCACCACGTGGGCAGGCCTGGGCCTGGACATGGCCGAGTACAAGTCCACGTTTAAGCTGCGCAGCACCGAGGAGATCTTCTCCAGCCTGGAGGAGAACATCGTGACGCTGTCCACCATGAAGGCCTCCAAGTACTTTGTGGTGTTCGAGAAGGACATTGCCTACTGGGAGCGCACGCTCAGCCACATCTCCGAGACCATCGAGATCATCCTGCAGGTGCGCAGGCGGTAGCCAGCACGGTGGTTTCTCAGAGCTCTACCCTGCGGTTAAGGTTTGGCCGCTTGGGAGCTAGGAAGCTGCCATCTCCTTGCCGCTTATGTGGCTCTGTCTTTGCCCATCCCACTCCCTCCCCTCCCCTACGCGTGCCCCTGCCCCTAAACCCCCAGGTGCAACGCAACTGGATGTACCTGGAGAACATCTTCATCGGCTCCGAGGACATCCGCAAGCAGCTGCCGCAGGAGTCGCAGATGTTTGACGGCGTGCACAACAACTTCATGCGCCACATGAAGCAGCTCAACGCCACCAACAACTGCCAGAAGGCCTGCACGGCCGTGGGCGTCATGGAGGCCTTCCAGGTGCGGACGCAGCGCCCCTTGCCTTCTGTGCCCTGCCCCAGGTCCCTGTGTCCTTTCCCCTCCCCAACGTCCATGCCTCTGTGTGCAATCCCTTTCCTTGACTTGTACTGCATGCTGCCTGCTTCCTTGCTCACGACAGGCTGAGATGCCCTTGCTTGCCCTTGCCTCCTCAGGACATGAACAACAAGCTGGAGCGCATCCAGAAGTCGCTGGACAACTACCTGGAGAACAAGCGCCAGCAGTTCCCGCGCTTCTACTTCCTGTCCTCGGACGACCTGCTGGAAATCCTGGGCCAGGCCAAGGACCCGCTCAACGTGCAGCCGCACCTCAAGAAGTGCTTCGAGGGTGCGTGGAAATCCCTCACTCCATCCGTAGCTCAACGGGGCAGGGCTGGGTTTTGCCACGTTGGGTGGTTGCCCTCCCCGCGCCGGCCTCGAACTGCCACCTGGCGGCCAGTGGCGTGCTTGCCCTCGAACTGCCACCTGGCGGCCACATCTGCCCCCCTCTCACCGCCCCATCTCTCATCGCCTCCAGCCTCTCCGCTCCTTCCCCTCATCCAACCCCAGGCATCAAGAAGCTGGACATGCACCTGCCCGGCGACGACCGCAAGCAGACGGTGAGCGTGGGCATCACCTCGCCCGACGGCGAGTACCTGCCCTTCGCCAACCCCGTGATCACCGAGGGCCGCCCCGAGGAGTGGCTCAACCGCGTGGAGGACGCCATGTTCCTCACCACCAAGAAGCACCTGTACAAGGTGCTGGAGGACTCCAAGGGTGAGACGCTGAGACTCTCCGGAACAAGGACACGGGAAGAGCGCTTTGGGGAGGAGGGGAGGGGTTGCTGCGACCTGCGGGCTGCTGGGCAGCAGCGGATGTGGGTGCTGAAGCTACGGGCGGCAGCAGGGCGGGGCACGGCGTGCGGGCTAGCCATGTGGGCACGGGTGCATGGCTACCGTATGCCACCAACACTGCACCCTCTTACCTTGCAACCGCGCAGTGCAAAAGAAGGAGAAGTGGGTCAAGGACAACCAGGGCCAGATGATCATCACGGCCGGGCAGATCGTGTGGACGCACGAGTGCGAGAAGGCGCTGTCGGACCCGGACTCCGCGCGCAAGAACCTCAAGCTGCTCAAGAAGAAATGGATCAGCTACCTCAACAAGCTCACCACCGTCACCCGCTCCAAGCTCAACAAGATCGAGCGCAACAAGGTGAGCACGTGTTCCAGTCAACCATTCGGACCTGCCCCTAACGTTCCTCGAAACCCCTACCCTCCTGAGCCCAACCTGCTACCAAACGGTTACCAAACCGCCCACCCGCTTCCACAAACCGCAGGTGGTGTCGCTCATCACGATCGAGGTGCACGCGCGCGACGTGATCGAGAAGCTGGGCAAGGCCAACTGCACGTCGACCAACGACTTCGAGTGGGTCAGCCAGCTGCGCTTCTACTGGGACCGCGAGAAGAACGACTGCATCGTCAAGCAGGTGGGGTCTGGGCGGGCTGTCTGGGGCCTGAGGGTTGCGCGCCCGGTGGTGCGGGGTGTGGCCCGACCATACAGCCTGTGTCCCTCCCTGCCTTCGTGTGCTCCGCCACGCACCTGCTCTCCGCACGCTAATGTTCCTTACGGCTCCCTTCCTGTTGCTCCGCTCCCCGCCCAGGTGCTGTCCGTCTTCTACTACGGCTACGAGTACCAGGGCAACAACGGCCGCCTGGTCATCACGCCCCTCACCGACCGCTGCTACATGACGCTTGGCGCGGCCATGTTCACGCGCCGCGGCGGCAACCCGCTGGGCCCCGCCGGCACGGGCAAGACCGAGACCGTCAAGGACTTCGGCAAGGCCCTGGCGCGCTACGTCATCGTGTTCAACTGCTCCGACGGCGTGGACTACAAGATGACGGGCAAGATGTTCAGCGGCCTGGCGCAGACGGGCGCGTGGGCGTGCCTGGACGAGTTCAACCGCATCGAGGTGGAGGTGCTGTCCGTGGTGGCCACACAGATCGCCACGGTCATGCAGGTGAGCGGTCAGGGGCTGCTGCCAGGGCTCGGGGTGGGGACACGGCCAAGCCTGTCTGGGGAGGGCTGGACTTAGATGCTCGGTGTGTTTGAGAGAGAAAGAGGGAGCGAGCGTGCTGAGCAACCCTGCCCTGGCCTCTCCGTGTGTTGCCCCGCGTCACCCCCACAGGCCATCAAGGAGTCCAAGAAGCGCTTCCTGTTCCTGGGCCAGGAGATCCGGCTCAACCCCTCGTGCGGCATCTTCGTGACCATGAACCCCGGCTACGCGGGCCGCTCCGAGCTGCCCGATAACCTGAAGGCAAGCGCTTGACCCCCTTGGCAATCATCGTGCCCTGTCTACCCCGGCTACCACCCTCGCCTCGTCACCCCGCCCTCTTATCCTTTTCCATGACAGCCTGCGCCGTTCAAACTCCTTACCTTTGTTTTCCTTCCGCTGCCGCCCATCATATCCTTCCCCGTAGGCCATGCTGCGCCCCGTGTCCATGATGGTGCCTGACTTCACCCTGATCGCCGAGATCATGATGTTCTCGGAGGGCTTCTCGTCCGCCAAGGTGCTGGCCAAGAAGATGATCGCCATCATGGAGCTGTCGCAGCAGCAGCTGTCCAAGCAGGACCACTACGACTACGGCCTGCGCTCCTTCGTCATCCCCATCGCCCGCGCCGCCGGCTCCCTGAAGCGCCTCGACCCCGAGGGCAGCGAGGAGGTCATCCTGTACCGCACCATGCTGGATCTGATCAAGCCCAAGCTCGTCTACCTTGACCTGCCCCTCTTCATGGCCCTGCTGTCCGACCTCTTCCCCGGCGTCGAGCTGCCGCCAGCTGACGGCGGCTCCCTCCGCCGCGCCATCGAGGCCGAGCTCCGTGACTCCAACCTGCAGGTCGGCCCGGTGCTAGGGGCTGCAAGTCCCGCAATGCCGTGTGCTTCGTCCGGGAGAACTGTGGCCCAGCGGCATCTCAGCCTGACCTGCCCTTCCCCGCCGAGCGCCCAGTCCACGTTTCCCTCCGTGTTAACCCCGGGCTTGTGTGACCCCTCTGTCTCGCCGCAGATCGTGCCCGAGTTCGTGACCAAGATCATCCAGGTGTTCGACTGCAAGGTGGCGCGCCACGGCAACATGATCGTGGGCCGCACGGGCTCGGGCAAGTCGGAGGCCTGGAAGTGCCTGCAGCGCGCGCTGGGCCGCCTGCGCAAGGAGGAGCCTGACGACGATCGCTTCCAGAAGGTTCACGTGCACACCATCAACCCGCTCGCGCTCTCCAACGACGAGCTGTACGGCTGCTTCGAGGCCGCCACGCACGAGTGGCAGGACGGCGTGCTGGCCCGCATCATGCGCACCGTGTGCAAGGACGAGACGTCGGAGCAGAAATGGATCCTGTTCGACGGCCCCGTGGACACGCTGTGGATCGAGTCCATGAACACCACACTGGACGACAACAAGCTGCTCACGCTCCTGTCGGGTGAGTGGGAGGGCGGCGGCGGGCAGGCCTGGCTTGGCTGCCAAGCTACGTGTGGACCTGCCGTTACCCCACGTGGTCAGTCCCCTGTGCCACCACCTGGCTTTTTTCCTTGGACTTCACTTGGAATTTGCTGAATGTCTGCATTGCCCTCGATCCCTGGCCGCAGGCGAGCGCATCGCCATGACCACGGCCGTGTCACTGCTGTTCGAGGTGGAGGACCTGTCGCAGGCCTCCCCCGCCACCGTGTCCCGCGCGGGCATGATCTACCTGAACGTGGAGGACCTGGGCTGGCGCCCTTTCGTCACCAGCTGGCTGGCGGCCAAGGCGGCGGCGCCCGGGGCGGACGCGGCGGTCATCGACCAGGTGGGGCTTCGCGTGTCCTTCGGGGGCCTAGCCCCGGGCTCAAGGCCTCAGAAGGCAGGCGGGCTGGCGTTGAGGGGCGCACACCCATACAACAGCTTCGGCAGCAGCTGCTGCCCCTGCAGGGGCTCGCGGAGAGCGTGTCTGCTCTCGGCGCCTCGCAGGTGTCCAAGCTGATTGACAAGTACATGGAGGCGGCCCTGGAGCACAAGCGCCTTCACTGCAGGTGAGCGAGTGCCTGGGTATGAGCTAATCACGTCGGTTTTGTAAGCTGTGGTACAGAGGAATTTCTTAAGCAACGGGGGCCCGGCCGCCTCGGGAGACGGTAGGCAACCTGTGCCTACACGACCCACATCACCCTCGTCCCTTCTGCGTGCCTGCCCCCAGGGAGCTGGTGCCCACGGACCGGCTGTCGTGCGTGCGCTCCTTCACGCGCCTGTTTGACGCGCTGGCCGTGCCGGAGAACGGCGTGGGCACTCTGCCCTCGGAGGAGGCAGCCCAGCCGCCGGGCGCCAAGGGCGCGCCCGCGCCCGCCGCCGCCGCTCCCGCCGCCGCCCCGCCCGCCGAGGAGGCCGCCGGCCCCGGCGGCAACCTCGTCGAGATGTGGTTCCTCTTCTGCCTCATCTGGGGCATTGGCGGGCCCCTGGACGAGGACGGCCGCAAGAAGTTCGACGCGTTCATGCGCGAGATGGACACTCGCTACCCCAGCTCCGAGACGGTGTTCGAGTACTTCGTCGAGCCCAAGGCCAAGTCGTGGTTGGCCTGGGAGACCAAGCTCACGGCCGCGTTCAAGCCCTCCCTGGACCAGCCCTTCTTCAAGATCCTGGTGCCCACCGTGGACACGGTCCGCAACCGCTTCGTGGCCAGCGCGCTAGTGCGCATCTCGCAGCACACGCTCATCGTGGGCAACGTGGGCGTGGGCAAGACCATGATCGTGGGCTCGCTGCTCGAGGGCCTGCCCTCCGACCGCATGAGCAACCTCGCCATCAACTTCTCGGCCCAGACCTCGTCCAACAGCCTGCAGGTGCGTTGTGCGTGTTTCGGTTTTGCGGTGCCCTGACGGTTCTGCTGAGCATGGTTGCTGTGTTTGTGGCTGTTTGAACGGGGTCCCGGGTCGGATCGGTGTTGAGCAGCAAAGCGACTCGTTCCAGCGCGAGCCAGGGGATGCAGAGGCGGGCAGAGCGGTGTGGGCCTCGACGGTCCCGGTGCTGTGCACGACACGTGCTTTGCCATGCCGTACCACACAGGACACGATCGAGGGCAAGTTGGAGAAGCGCACCAAGGGCGTGTTCGCGCCCGCGGGCGGCAAGCGGCTGGTGTGCTTCATCGACGACCTCAACATGCCCCAAAAGTCCAAGTTCGGCTTCATCCCGCCGCTGGAGCTTCTCAAGCTCTGGGTGGACAACGGCTTCTGGTGGGAGCGGACGGGGGTTTGAGGATGAACAACAAGGCCAGGAGGCGCATTAGGCACAGGCTGAGGGTGCAAAGGCCGGCTGACAGCTTGGACTGGCCAAGGGGAAGACGGGAGGCTGGAAACAGGAGTATTGCTGAGCTGTGTTTGAGTGGGTGTGGTGTGGCCCGGTCCTCCCCTGTGCAGGTACGACCGCCAGAAGTGCGAGGTGAAGCACATCAAGGACATGCAGCTGCTGGCGGCCATGGCGCCCCCGGGAGGTGAGCAGGAGGAAGCGGTCTACCGCCCCTTGCACGCCTCACCCTGTTCAGAACTCCCTTGGCCCGTGTGGACGCCGGCCCCTTGCTCAAACCCCACTGCCCGACCTGCCCTTCCCCGCGCCCTACCCAGGCGGCCGCAACGCCTTCTCGCAGCGCGTGCAGGCCTGCTTCTCCACGCTCAACGTCACGGCGCCCAACGACATGCAGCTCAAGCGCATCTTCGGCACCATCCTCAACGCCAAGCTGTCGGACTTCGACGACGAGGTCAGCTAGCTGCCTTCCCACCTTCCCACCCTGGCACTTGCTCTTAGCTGCCAGCAGGCCGCCCAGTGTTGGCGCATTCCCTGCACTGTCCTTTACCATCCAGCTACCGTGGGCTGATCGCTAGTATGCCCTTTTGCTCAGCCTGACCTCCTTTTTCCCTGACCCCCAGGTCAAGCCCCTGTCCGAGCCCATCACGCTGGCCACCATCGCCATCTACCGGGCCGTGTCCAAGGAGCTGCTGCCCACGCCCTCCAAGAGCCACTACCTGTTCAACACCAGGGACCTGGCCAAGATCATTCAGGGCATGATGCAGGTGAGCACCCGCGCTCCTTCCCGTACCTGCTGTGTCACACTTCCTGCACGTGATCTGACCCTGTCATGCCACGGCTCGGCACGCGTGTCATCACCCACCCTCCTTACCGGCCGTCGTCTCCACCTCCATCCCCGCCCCTGCCTCCCGCCCCCAGGCCACCAAGGCCTTCTACAACAGCAAGGAGGAGGTGCTGCAGCTGTGGTGCCACGAGTGCATGCGCATCATCGCCGACCGCATGTGGGACCACACCGACAAGGAGTGGCTGGTGCGCCAGCTGGACGAGAAGCTGGGCTCCACCTTCAGCACCAGCTTCAACACGCTCTTCGAGGCCTTCGACGAGGCCGTGCCGCCCTTCGTCACCTTCATGCGCCAGGTCCGTTGGACGCCCTGAGCGGGCCTGGGGTTTGACCAACACGCTGCCCACACTGGAGCAGCTTCCAGCCTCCAGCCGGTTTCTCTCTCCCTTGGCTAATCCTTTCTGCCCCCAATGTCATCGCTTTCCTACGCAGAACGTGGATATGCCGGTGTACGAGCCCGTGCGCGACTTCATTGCACTCAAGGATCTGCTGACAGAGAAGCTCGAGGTGGGCACGGGGACGGGGGGCCAAGCTTCGGCCAGCTGCTTGCACCCTACGGCACCCCCAGTCCTTCCACCGCTGCCTCTCGTCTGCTTTCGACTCTCCCTGCACTCGTAGCCCCCCAGCTGCTGCCTTTCCCCCACCAACCAACCCAGCCCTTGTAAAGGCCCACAGAACCCCACTCCAACCTCCCACTCATCCTCCCCTTGTGCCCCACCTCCGAAATCCGCTCGCCAGGACTATGCCCTGGAGCCGGGGCACAGCGCCATGGACCTGGTGCTGTTCCGCGACGCATTGCAGCACGTGTGCCGCATCCACCGCATCCTGGGCCAGCCGCGCGGCAACGCGCTGCTGGTGGGTGTGGGCGGCTCCGGCCGCAAGAGCCTGGCGCGGCTGTCGGCCTTCGTGGCGGAGCTCAAGTGCTTTACGATCGAGATCACCAAGAACTACCGCATCGTGAGTTGTGATCCGCATTGGGATGGGGATGAGGATTGGGATCAAGATTGGGGCTGTTCCGGTGCCTGCAATGGGCGGCTGTGATGTGGCCATATGGGGCATGTCGCTGAGCTCTTCGCTAACATGGGTTCTTCCCGGCTTTGTCCTCTGCAGACCGAGTTCCGTGAGGACCTCAAGGGGCTGTACCGCCAGGCCGCCTGCGCCAACAAGCCCACGGTGTTTCTGTTCGACGAGACCCAGGTGCGGCGCAGTCCAGGCCATGGCCGCTGCAGGACGGCCAGGGAGGAGCTGCGCCGGCACCCCCTGCTGTGCGTGGACTACCGTACCGTGTACTGCTTTCCGATGACTGTCACAAGGCATCTCACGGTTGTGTTACCGGCACTGTCCTGCGCAGATCGTGTTTGAGACGTTCCTGGAGGACGTGAACAACATCCTCACGAGCGGCGAGGTGCCCAACCTCTTCCCCAAGGTAAGCTCAGCCTTTCCCAACGCCCGCATGCCAGCCCCCACCTCCATGCCCCGCACCTCTTGCCTGCCCCACCTTCCTCACTCCCACCAAAACCCATCAACCGCCGCCCCGCCCCGCGCCAACCAACCACCCAACCAACCCGCAGGACGAGCTCGGCAGCGTGCTGGACGAGCTGCGCGGTGCCGCCAAGGCCGCGGGCGCCGGCGAGACGGCGGACGCGCTGTACTCCTTCATGCTTGAGCGCGTGCGCACCAACCTGCACGTCGTGCTGTGCCTCAGCCCCGTGGGCGAGGCCTTCCGCGAGCGCTGCCGCATGTTCCCCGGCCTCGTCAACTGCACGACCATCGACTGGTGGGGCAGGGGCGGCGCCTGGCTGGACGATGTCCATAGGGTCACTGCTAGGGTCCGGTCCAGCAGGGGCTGGAGTCCACAGCTAGTCCAGTTGCTGTAGTATGCAGGCCATCTGCTGACCCCGTCTTCCGGCGCCCCTCAGGTTCACCGAGTGGCCCGCCGATGCGCTGTTCGAGGTGGCGCAGAAGCAGCTGGGCGACGTGGAGCTGGGCGGGGCCGACGTCAAGACGGCCGTGTGCAAGGTGCGTGTGCGCTCACCCACCCAGCTTCTGAGCCGTCACCGCCTCTTGGCTTGCTCTGCGCGAAACGTCCGCTCCACTCAGCGCGTCTTGCCACGTGCCCGCTTCGTGCTAAGCTTGCTGACCGTCACCGTTCCTGATGCCTCTCCTCTGCGCAGGTGTTTGTGACCGCGCACCAGTCGGTGGAGACCACCAGCGCCAAGATGTACGCCGCGCTCAAGCGCCACAACTACGTGACGCCCACCAACTACCTGGAGACCGTGCGCGGCTACAAGGACCTGCTGGCGGAGAAGCGAACCGAGCTGGGCGAGAAGGCGAGTCGGAGCCCTCACAGTCCCCACAGTCCCCCGCCCCGCCAGCGTGCCGCGATGATATACCTTACAGAATGCTCCGCGCCTGTGTTTGGTTTTGGCGGGCCTGGCGCCGCACCCGCTCGGCTCAAAGCGCCTGCCAACTGCCAATCCCATCCGCTCCCGCTGTCTCCGCTACCCTGCCGCACCGCAGGCTGCCAAGCTCAAGGGCGGTCTGCAGAAACTTGACGAGACGTCGGTGCAGGTGGCGGCCATGAAGAAGGTGGCGGAGGAGAAGAAGGTGGTGGTGGCGCAGGCCAAGGCGGACTGCGAGGAGCTGCTGGTGGAGATCGTGCAGGACAAGCGCGTGGCCGACGAGCAGGAGAAGCAGGTGCGGGCTGCGGCGGTGGTGACGTGATGGGAGAGCGCCGCCGAGCTTGCTCTGTACCGTACTGGTAATCCCTTGAAGCTAGCCGGGCTGGGGATCCTGTGGCATGATTCACAGCAAGTTGCAGCTTTGGCAGCCGGGGGAGGGTGCTTACTGCACCCTTGTGCCATCTACAAACCACCACCCCACAACCACCGCCGCCCCGCCGCACCCAGGTCAACGCCGAGGCCCAGAAGATCGGCAAGGAGGCGGAGGAGGCCAACGCCATCGCCGCGCAGGTGCAGGTGGAGCTGGACAAGGCGCTGCCGGCGCTGCGCGAGGCGGAGGCGGCGCTGGACGTGCTGACAAAGAAGGACATGTCCGAGCTCAAGGCCTACGCCAAGCCGCCGCAGCTGGTCGAGTTCACGCTCAACGCCGTGCTGACGGGTGAGGACGCATCCCGTCGCAGGCGTGCAGGCCTGCAGGGCCCGGGGTCCGTGTCATGCAGCACTCGAGCCTTAAAACCGTGTGCCCGGGCCCTGAGAAGAATGCATGTGGGCCCATGTGCAACCCGTGAGCTGGAGGGGCTCGCCTTACTGTGTTCGTGCGACCCCCCGTGCAGTGCTGCGCCGGCCGCCCAACTGGGACGAAGCCAAGAAGCGCCTGGCCGAGGCCACCTTCATGCAGAGCCTCAAGGAGTTCGACAAGGACAAGCTGGACGACTCGCTGCTCAAGAAGGTGCGCCCTAGGCACACCCCCAAGCCTTTCCTCGCACACGCACCTGGCATCGCCTTGCGCCCGTCGGCTGCAAAGCACCTTCTCCAGATGCACCTGGGCCCTCCTTGTCAAGGGGCCCAGCCTTAAGACAACTACCAGCATGGTGCTTAGCTCACCTGTTCCTTAGCACTGCCCCTCCGCCGCCCTCGCGCACTACAGATCGGCAAGTTCACCGCCTCGGCCGAGTTCACCTACGAGACCGTCAACAAGGTGTCGGCCGCCGCGTCTGGCATGTGCAAGTGGGTGCACGCCATGGAAACGTACGGCTACGTGGCCAAGGACGTGGCGCCCAAGCGAGCCAAGCTCAAGGCCGCCCAGGTGTGTTCCACGTTCCCTGACCTGCAATCCAGCATCCAGCAAGCCTCCCTTCACACAAGCCTCCGCCCCCTGCACCCTGTCCTCCGGCTCCTGGACTCGAGGCTCACGTGCCCCTTTCCCGGCCGAAGCCCATGCTTCAGCCAGCTCGCTCCACCCAGCTCGCGCCACCCACTGTCTCCCCCTTGCCCCTGCTCACTCTCCACCCCACCTTCACATCCCACACCCCACACACCCCACCCTATCCCGCGCAGGACACGCTGGCCAAGAAGCAGGCGGCGTTGGCTGTGGCGCAGGAGCAGCTGGCCACTGTCCTGGCCAAGGTGCAGGCGCTCAAGGACCGCTACGACGACTCCATTAGCCGCAAGCAGGCGCTGGAGGAGGAGCTGGCGGACCTGGAGGGCAAGCTGGAGCGCGCGGAGAAGCTCGTCACGGGGCTGGCGGGTGAGGCAGCTCGCTGTGGAGCTAGCGGGCTCTGGGGGCCTGCAAGGCTACGGCGTGCGACCAGATTGCCTTCTACCCCCCGGCCCGCATCGCCAGCCGTGCGGACAGAGGATGGATGCGGGACGGGGAATGCCTGGGGGCGTGGGCAGGCCGAGAAGGGGGGTGTATGCCCTGGTTGCTGAGAGGCTGCTTACCTTATGTGTCTGGAACCCGAACCCACAGGCGAGCGCACCCGCTGGGAGGCGTCCATCGCCGAGTACGAGCAGTCCATGTCGTACCTGCCGGGCGACGTGGTGGTGGCGGCGGCCTTCATGAGCTACGCGGGGCCCTTCCCCTCGGAGTACCGAGACGAGCTGGTCAAGCACACGTGGCTGCCGCAGGTCGGTCGGGTACCGGGATTCCGCGCCACGGGACGCCGCCCCGCCCTGCCGCAACACTTGGCTGCTCAAGGCCCATGCGTACATGCAAGCCACTCACCAGCACCACTGCCGCCTGGCCGCAGGTCAAGGCGCTGAGCATCCCCGCCTCGGAGGGCTTCGACTTCGCGCTCTTCCTGGCCAACCCCGCGCTGGTGCGCGACTGGAACATCCAGGGCCTGCCCTCGGACTCCTTCTCCACCGAGAACGGAGTCATGGTCACGCGCGGCCGCCGCTGGCCGCTCATGATCGACCCCCAGGTGCGCCCGGCTTCCTCTTACCTCTGCCCTGCCTACTGCACTCCACCAACCCCCACCGAAGGCCCTCTTCCACCATGCACCGCCACAAGAACTGCTCTATCCACAGTCCATCCGCCGTCAAACTCGGTTCCCCCTGGGCCTGCGTGCCCGGCGCCTGTCTTCGTTTGCGTCCCCGCAGGGCCAGGCCAACAAGTGGATCAAGAACATGGAGGGCCGCAGCGGGCGGCTCAAGGTGCTCAACCTGCAGATGTCGGACATGGCGCGCCAGGTGGAGAACGCCATCCAGTTCGGGCAGCCGGTGCTCATGCAGGACATCCTGCAGGTGCGTGCGGGCGGACAGGGGCGCGGGGGGGCAGAGGCGCAAACACAGACTCAGGGGGCATGCAAGCAAGGTGGCTGAGCCGGGGCCCAAGACTCCTCAACCTTCCAAAGCGTTTTGCTGGCTCGCCCCCCAGCCCACCTGGGCAGGCCCCGGACTGTCCCGGTCCTCCTCCTTTCCCAACGGCCTGTCCCTCACTCCACCCCACCCCACCCTGACCGTGTCTGCAGGAGATCGACCCCATTCTGGAGCCGGTGCTGGCCAAGTCCTTCATCAAGCGCGGCAACCAGACGCTCATCAAGCTGGGCGACAAGGAGGTCGACTACAACTTCGACTTCCGCCTCTACCTCACCACCAAGCTCGCCAACCCGCACTACACGCCCGAGATCAGCACCAAGGTGCGCCTCACCTCGCCCCGCCTCGTCTTGCCTTGTCCACCCTCCCTGCGATTCGTCCTGCTGCTTTCCCGATGCCGTACCCCGTGCCCCAGGCAGCCGCAACTCTGCTGAGGCAACCCTGCTGAGGCACTCCTCCCGCTCCTCACCTCCACCTCACTCCCTTCCCCCGCCCTCCACCCCACCCCACCTCCACCCCAGGTCATGATCGTCAACTTCGCTGTCAAGGAGCAGGGCCTGGAGGCGCAGCTCCTGGCCACCGTGGTCAAGAACGAGCGCCCCGACCTGGACAAGCAGAAGAATGACCTCGTGGTCAAGGTGGCGGCGGGCAAGCGCACGCAGGTGAGCGCGGTGCTGCTTACTGTATGCTGCCGTCCTGCTTGCTGGATCTCACGTGCCTTGGGCCACGGCTTGCGCCCTTCCATCCCCGCCCTCGTGCCCTGCGCTCATCTGTCTCCACGCACACCCCTGCCTTCCTCCGCCAGGCCGAGCTGGAGGACACCATCCTGCACCTGCTGTCCACCGCCACGGGCTCGCTGCTGGACAACGTGACGCTGATCAACACGCTGGACCAGTCCAAGACCACCTGGGAGGAGGTCAACGCCAGCCTGCTGGTGAGCGCACCGCCGCCGCCCTGCCCTGCCCCCAACGCCTAGGCCCGTGGATTGTGGCCTTGCAGCCTCGTACCTCCCTACCAACCTTACGCCCTCCTCTCCCCGCCCCGCCTCCTCCCTCCCCCGCCCCCAGATCGCCGAGGAGACGCAGAAGAAGATCGAGGCCGCCTCGCAGCAGTACCGCCCCTGCTCCGTGCGCGCCAGCGTGCTCTACTTCGTTCTCAACGACCTCTCCACCATCGACCCCATGTACCAGTTCTCGCTGGACGCCTACAACGACCTCTTCCTCATCTCCATCCGCACCTCGCCCAAGAACGACGTGCTCACCGAGCGCATCAAGAACCTCAACGACTTCCACACCTTTGCCGTGTACAAGTACACCTCGCGCGGCCTGTTCGAGCGGCACAAGCTGCTGCTGAGCCTGCAGATGTGCGTGCGCATCCTGCAGACAGCCAACCAGGTGGGCTGGAAGCTGGTGGAAGCCGGTGGGGACAGAGGGCGCAGCGCCCAGGGCCCCTACCTCCACGCACACCGTGCGGTGGTGAGGGGCAGAGAGCGGCCCTTTCGCAGGTGCTTGCCGACGTCTGCTCTCTGCTCACCTGTTCACCCCGTTGACGCGGGTCGCACTTCCCTCCATATCCCACTCCTCCCCGCCCTACCGCGCCCGCAACCCTTTTGCTGCCGCCATGGCTGCCCGCTGACGCTGCTTGCGCTCCCCGCCCCTGCCCCCTGCCCGCAGGTCAACGTGGAGGAGTGGCAGTTCTTCCTGCGCGGCGGCACCGTGCTGGATCGCTCGCAGCAGGCCACCAACCCGGCGCCCGAGTGGATCAGCGAGGAGGCCTGGGACAACATCACAGAGCTGGACGCGCTGCCCAACTTCAAGGTGCGCCCGCACACCGCGACCGCAGTGGGACTCGCGGAGGGGCAAGGATTCCGCATGAAGCCCCTCCCCTGCGCCTGTCGGGGCACAACGGGGCCCCTGAGGAGGCGGGGTGGGGTACCGTGACCGAAGCTCAATGTATCCTACCCTTACTATTACCCCCTCCCCTTCCCCTCGCCCCCCCCCCCATGCACACATTGCACGCACAGGGCGTGGTGTCGTCCTTCGAGTCCAACCTGAACGAGTGGGAGGCGTGGTACCGGCAGGGCGAGCCCGAGACCTCGGAGCTGCCCGCGGAGTGGGAGTCCAAGTGCAACGAGCTGCAGCGCCTCATCCTGGTGCGCTGCCTGCGCCCCGACCGCGTCATCTTCGCCGCCACCACATACGTGGCCAACGCGCTGGGCCGCAAGTACTGCGAGCCGCCCGTGCTGGACCTTGCGGAGACGCTCAAGGACTCGACCGCGCTGTCGCCGCTCATCTTCGTGCTGTCGGCCGGCGTGGACCCCACCGACAACCTGCGCAAGCTGGCCGCGGAGAAGGGCATGACCAGCAAGTGAGCGGTCCGGCGAAGCGCAGTGCAGGGCGGGGATCGGAGGGTTCACGCGGGGAGCAAAACAGGTCTCGAAACGGGTCTTTTGCCGCAAGGTGGTTGGGATGGAGGCTGTCTCTTTTCCTCAGCCACGCACCTCCCCAACCCCGGCCCCCAGGTTCTTCACAGTGGCCCTGGGCCAGGGCCAGGCGCCCACCGCTACGCGGCTGATTGAGGACGGCCTGCGCGAGGGCAACTGGGTGTTCCTGGCCAACTGCCACCTCATGACCAGCTGGCTGCCCACGCTGGACAAGATCATCGAGAGCTTCGAGACCAAGCAGCCGCACGAGAGCTTCAGGCTCTGGCTGTCGTCCAAGTGAGCGCGCCGGGCTTGCGCCGTGCACCAAAATTCGTGCCGGTCCCTGCCTTGCCCTGCAACCCTGTCCCAAGCTCCCAACCCTGTTGTCCGCTCCCCGGAGGCCAAAGCCCTGCCTTGCTCCGAGCGGATGGCTGACGCGCGGCTCCCCGCCCCTCTGCCCCCGCTCCTGCCCGCAGCCCGTCGCCCTCGTTCCCCATCGCCATCCTGCAGCGGGGCATCAAGATGACCACAGAGCCGCCCAAGGGCCTGCGCGCCAACCTGCTGCGCCTCTACAACAGCGTCTCGGAGGCGTCCTACACGCAGTGCAAGGCCCAGGTGCGCCCGGCTGCTCCTCCTCCTCACCTCCACACCGCCGTCACCCTCCATTCTCTCACCTTGATCCCTTCCCCAGCTTCACCATGTCACGCTCCTTACCCGTCCCTCCTCCCCCTCGCCCTCCTCGGTCCACCCTCCCCTCCTACCCGCCCCCAGGCCAAGTACCAGAAGCTGCTGTTCGCGCTGACCTACTTCCACAGCGTGCTGCTGGAGCGGCGCAAGTTCCGCACGCTGGGCTTCAACATCCCCTACGACTTCAACGACACCGACTTCTCCGTGTCAGACGACCTGCTCAAGTCGTACCTGGACTCGTACGAGCAGACGCCGTGGGACGCGCTCAAGTACCTCATCGCGGGTGCGTGCCGTACTGCGGGGGCGGCGGGGTGCGGGGTGCAGCCGTATCTTGGGTTGGGGACCCGGCCCCCGCAGGCCTCCGGCAACGGGTACGAACCTGCTATTGTGATGGCGCACCACACTCAACCGATGCCTGCCTTCCCTGATCCCTCGCCCTTTCCCCTCCCTTTTACACACCTCACTTCCTGCAGAGGCCAACTACGGTGGCCGCGTGACGGACGAGCTGGACCGCCGCGTGCTGGCCTCCTACCTGAACAAGTTCTACTGCGAGGATGCTCTGGCGGTGCCCGGCTACCTGCTGTCGCCGCTGCCCACCTACTACGTGCCCGAGAACGGCCCGCTCTCGTCCTTCCGCGACTACATCCTCACGCTGCCATCGGGCGACCGGCCGGAGGCATTTGGCCAGCACCCCAACGCTGAGATCAGCTACCTCATCGAGGACTCCAAGGTGCTGCTGGACTCTCTGCTATCGCTACAGCCTCGCGTCGAGGGCAGCGGCGGCAGCGGCGGAGCCACCGGCGGTCGTCGCGAGGATGTGGTCATGGCCATCGCGACCGACTTGCTTGACCAGGTGCCACAGCCGTTCAACCTGGAGGAGGTGATGAAGGCCAAGGCCGACGACCCGTCAGCGCTGCACGTGGTGCTATTCCAGGAGGTGGAGCGCTACAATGCGCTGCTGGTCGCGGTCCGGCGCAGCTGCGTGGAGCTGCAGCGCGGCATCAAGGGCCTGGTGGTCATGAGCGCCGACCTGGACCTCATCTTCGACGCGCTCTACAACGCCAAGGTGGGAGCGAGGACTGGGGAGCAGGGAGTATGGAACGGTCAAGTTGGTTGGGATCCAGATCAAGTTTGGCCAGTTTGGCGGGTTTGGCGGGTTCGGAACTAGACAGGATAAAGTTGAGCGGTCTGTGCAAGACGCACGTCCTCGCCTTGAAGCAATTGCCAACCTCCTGACGCCACCCGCCTGCCCCTCTGCCTGCTCCCCCCTCCCTGCCCCATCCGCCAGGTCCCGGCCGCGTGGCTCAAGACGTACCCCTCGCTCAAGCCGCTGGGGCCCTGGACGCGAGACCTGCTGCAGCGCATCGAGCAGCTGGCCACCTGGGTGGAGGAGACCTACCCGCGCGTCTACTGGCTCAGCGGCTTCACCTACCCCACCGGCTTCCTCACGGCCGTGCTCCAGACCACGGCGCGCAAGGCCTCGGTCCCCATCGACACGCTGTCCTTCGAGTTCTCAGTCATCAACCTGGACGAGCGCGAGATCACGGCGCCGCCCAAGGAGGGCGTCTACATCAAGGGCCTGTTCCTGGAGGGCGCGGGCTGGGACTTCGAGAACGGCTGCCTGTGCGAGCCTAACCCCATGGAGCTCATCGTGCCCATGCCCATCCTGCTGTTCCGGCCTGTGGAGAACAAGAAGCGCACCGCCAAGGGCATCTACTGCTGCCCGCTCTACCTCTACCCGCTGCGCACCGGCACGCGCGAGCGGCCCAGCTTCATGATCAACGTGGACCTTCGCTCCGGCAGCGCCGACCCCGACCACTGGATCATGCGCGGCACGGCGCTGCTGCTGTCGCTCGCGACGTGAGGCGGCAGCGGCGGTTGTGAAGGAGGGAGGCAGGCGGGATGGGAGGAGCGGCGACGGCGAGCCGAGGAGGAGGGGAACGGGGGCGAGGGGGGAGGGGAGCTGGGGAGGGGAAAGCCAGGGGTCGTGGGCGGGAGGGTATGCATGCACGTCATGGGCTGGGGAAGGAGAGGAGTACCTGCATTCGGCGAGCATGCGCACTGCGTGTGGGCTGACGCGTGGTGCTTGGAACCTGGTGTGGAACTCGGGCCCACGCCCCGCATTGATGACGGGGATGCATTGCGAACTGCGACGGCATCGACATCGCTTCTGTGATGTTGAGGATGAAGCAGCGATACCGGCATGTGCAGCTGTGGCTTGGGCGTGCGGCGTGCGCACGATGAAGGGCAGCAGCCCGGACGGCAAGCGACCCAGGGTAATCCGACTAGCAACTGGGGGCAACAGTGTTATGGTGAGGCGGGGATTATCTGGGCAACCGCTGTGCGTGCCCCTGCTTTTGGGGCAAGGGCTCCACGCTGCTGTGTGGTGAGTTGCACAGGACTGCGCTGACGGCACAGGCCGGGGAGCAAGCTTCGGCTGGCTGTGTGTTGTAACGTAGCTCTCGGTTTCGCTGTCCATGCATAGGCCTTGGCCCAATACTTCAATTCGACTGTCCTAGTCGTGTCTGTACTCTGAAGTCAAGAACCCCACAGATCTGAGCTGGGCTCAGGGCTGGGAGCGGTACTTCGGGATCAGTGCGGGGCAGTCACGGAGACGAAGCTTCGGCGGGATGTTACAGCTCTTGGCGTCCAACCCAATTTATGCGTGGGCCTTGGGCCCGAATGTTCACTTCAGTCCCAGTCGTGTCCGTATTCTACGAAGTCAAGCCCCACACGTAAAGTTGGGCCGGTCCCATCAGTCACACACGAATACCCGTTGCCCTCAATTCAGAGGCACTCACATTGCACTCATGCATTTGGTCCAAACCCACGCTCTCAAACGTCACTAGTCACTACGCCGTCAAATTGACACAGGTCACGGGAACTCATACCCGGTTCTAAGAGGCGATCCACACAGGCCCCCATGCTGGGCGAAGAAATCGATACGCCCTACAGCTCCAGCAGGGCTCTGGGCTGGGTCTATGTCATGGCTAGAAAGTTTGGGGCGCCATCCAGGCGGCCCTCTGAAGATGTGCTAGTGGCAATGAATAAATATCTAGATGCCAAGGGCTATCCTGGCCTGCACAGCCCTTGCATCGCATCAGCAAGGGGCTGGGCCACTATCTATTGTGTGATCGGGGCCTAGTGCGCCCTCCTGCAGACCTTCAGCCACAATTACTAGGCAGCTGCCAGCGTCTTGACTAGTTGATCACCGGGGATTCACGCGCAGGAAGACGGTACGGAGGCTCGGTCAGGACTCGGGGGCCGCGCGGTGCACAGAAGAGTCTTGAGACGTGATGCACATGCTTGACGGTTCTCGGTCTCAATGCCCCCACGCCGACGCCACGGCCGCCGGCACTACCGCCTGCGGCCACCAGGAGCCCTGCAGCGCGTACTCCTGCCACACCACGACGTGCGTGGGCTGCCAGAAGGAGGCGGCGACGGAGCTGTCGACGCGGGTGGGGTCTTGGGGGCGCCAGGCCGGTGGGTAGGAGAAGGCCGACGGCAGCTGGGGCTGGACGGGGCTGTCGGCGCCGGAGCTTGGGCTTACAGCCGGCGAGGCGGCACGAGTGAACCTGGGGTGGGCGAGGTGCGGGGAAGGGCACGGGTCCGTCAGCCATGTGCTTCATGCGCGGCGACATCGTGCAGGCCGAGATGGCCGCCCGAGAGGCTGGCAAGCGCCACCGCGGGAAATGCCTCATACTGCTTTGTATCCATCACATAAACCCATAGCCGGGATCCGAGGGCCTAACTCTGAGCCGCGGCCAAGCGCGGTTCACACATGCGGTCGGAGGCACTGCAAGCGCAGCCCCCGGCGACTCACCGCTTGCACTTCTTGTCCTGCGAGCTTAGAGCATCCGGGCTGAGCGCCGCGAAAGCGAAGCGGGACTGGTTGGGGCGAGCCATCCTGGAAGTGAAGCGGGGTTTTAGGAGTTGCGGAGGGCTTGGAAGCCTGTGTGTGAGAGCGGAGGTGCAAGAGCTGTGAGTTGTTGAGTCGGTGAGAGCAAGTAAAAGCGGCGGAGAGCGCCTGGGCGGCTTAAGTGGCCGGGACCGTGGCGTACGATCGCCGCACAGCTTGATGCCGAGCCGCGAGCACGGCACGCTCCTCGAGTCGCGCTGATCATGGCGCTGTAACCTGCAGTGGTCGCAACTGCTAGGTGCTGCCGGCGGCCCCATCGGCGCTCGGGCGGGGAGTTCGTGGCCAGCCATCCCGATGGACCAGTAGTTGCCCAGTCAGCAACCGGCACGCGGACGGCGGCGCTAGCGGTCGCTCGCTGATCTGAGCAGTGCTTACAGCAGTTACGCAGTAGCGCAACAGCCCCCGACAAGGGTTTTAGCGGATTGCCTCCTGAACGGAGGTCCGCCGGGGCGCCGGCCCGGCGTCCACCCACGCCCCGACCGCCACCCCCGCCAATCCACGCCCCGCCCAAACATGCGCTGCCACGGCCGGCTGGACACGTAGCACGACCAGCACCCTGGACCAAACCGCAGCGCAGCTGGGGTGTTGGAGCTCAACAGTGCACGCTCTCGACTCCAGCCCTGGAAGCCCAATGCCCCCTCCATCCCAGCACACTGCCGCAGCCCGGTGGGCCGCGCACACGAGTCAGAAGCCCGGGCCCTGTCTCATCACTGCCCGACGCTTGCGCAGCGTTAGGCAAACCCTTGCCTCCCAAGCCCAAGAGAGTTCTCCAAATGCAAGCCATTACCGACACTGAGCAACCTTAGGCTGCTGAAGCCCAGGTATTGCCCCTAATCAGAATATACCCTTTACTACTGCTACTCCCAAGTATGCAAGGTACAAATTGTGAGCAACAGCCAAGCGCACAACCCTCGAGCCCAGCTACTGGAAGGGCGTCAGGACGCGACCCCTCACCAAACGAAAGGTCCATCCGCCTGCGCGTGTTGACGCGAAGGGGAGTACGTGCGTACCGCTATCTTTCGAAACCCACGCACACCTGTGGCCCGAAGGAGGGGGCCGCTGCCACGTGTGCCTCACGTTAACACAGGCAGACCGTCCGGTCCCAGGAGGCCCTCCGCCATGAGAAAGCGCCGCAGGTCCTCCTCCTCGCGCTCCCTCGCCTCCGCCGCCTCCATGTCGTACAGATCCTCCTCGTCAGCATCGCCGTACTCCCCCTCATCTAGGCCCTCGGCCTCGTCATCGTCCCGCCACATCTGCTCTGTGGCCTGCGCCTCATCCTTGGCCAGCATGCGGCGAATGACACGTGAAAGCGGGTCGTTATCCGCCACGTTGGCGACTGCCGTACGTGCGGCTGCCGTACCACCGCCGCCGCCCGGGCGGGCCTTGCCGGCGGCGGCTCCGCTGCCGCCAGCGGCTGTGGGGCCGCCAGAGGCGCCGGCCGCAGCCAGGCCTCTCAAGCGCCGTTCCTGCGCTGCGCGCACGGCCTTGTGCCACTTGGCCCAGCCACCCTGCTTGCGGAGGAACGATGTGATGAACCTGGGTGGGATGGGGTAGGAAGGGTGCGGAGGTCCGCTCTGCATTTATTTTTGACTGGCGCCGGTCTTGGCCTCTCTCAACCCTCGCGTCGCATCACCACATCACTTCTCGGGCCCCCTACGACCCTACAGATCGCACGCACACGTCTCCTCCGTCCCTTCACCCTGCCCACCTGTCAGCCTGGTGCTTCTGCTGCAGCTCGTCCACGATACGGCGCATCTCGGTCGGATCCTCGGGGATGGCGATCTGGGGCCGCCGACCGCGTCCCCGGGCGCCGCCGCGGCCCCGGCCGCGCGCTCCGCCCCCAGCGCCCGCCTCCCCGCCCTGCTCCTCCTCCTCTTCCTCCTCGGACTCGTCCGAATCGTCGCGGTCCGCCCCGCCCAGCTGCGCGAGCCGCTCCAGTTGTTCCTGCGTGGACCGTGGACAAAACAACGTCGCCTTAGCGAATCTAGCGAGCTTGAAGGCCCAAGCTTTGGGCCCAAGCAAAGACTGGCAGGGCCCAGCATGCGCACGGTCCCAACCGCTTCCCGCCGCACCCCCTCATGGGTCTTCTGTGACCACTTGCGCGCAGCCGCCAGCGTCAGGGGTCGCCCGCTGCCGGGGCCGGCCGCGGCGGCGGGGCGGCGCCTCAGCACCTTGGCCAGCGCCGCCTTCTCCTCGCGGTCACGCCCCGAGGCGAACACGCGGGCAAAGCACTCGGCTGCGGAACGGGGGAACCCGGGGGGGGAGGGTTGTGGGTAGATGGCAGAGGCGTTGCTACGACGAGGGGTATGCATGTGTCGGGCTTGCAGCTCGGACGGCGCGAACGGTGGATGCGAGGGACGCGATTGAGGCGCAGGGGGCACGCCGCTCGCGTCGCAGAAGCCTCGCGTGCCGCACAGGCCACAGCGCCCTGCCCGACAATGGCTTACCCGCGGTCTTGCCCGGGACCTGCCGGGCCACCTCCCGCCAGAAGTTGGGGTGCGTGGGCTCCACTCGGAAGTAGGCGGCCTGCAGGGCCTGCACTTGGTCCAGCGTCCACCCGTCCTGCATCGGGCCAAGGGCGGTCGACATGTGCGGTCAGCTCCGGAAAGCCCCAAGCAGCCTCCAGCTTATGGCTGC
Source organism: Edaphochlamys debaryana (assembly GCA_016858145.1). Lineage (NCBI taxonomy): Eukaryota > Viridiplantae > Chlorophyta > Chlorophyceae > Chlamydomonadales > Edaphochlamys > Edaphochlamys debaryana. The sequence goes on from JAEHOE010000046.1 coordinate 709,920, forward strand.
CTCCGCGGCCAACGGGTCAACGTCTCCAGCGCCTCCCGTGCCATCCCAAGCGGCCTAGACCCCCTAAACGGCCTAGAACCCCTCAACAATCCACACGCTCCCCCGTCTCAAACCACGTTGCCCCTCCCTACCGCCCGCCCAGCAACCCACCTCCTCGCTCTCCACCACCTCCTGCTGCCGCGCCTTGCTCCGCTGTGCCACCTGGTCGGCCTTGGACAGGGCGCGGCGGATGGACTGCGTGGTGGCGCTGGAGCCCGCGGGGCCCGCGGAGCCGGAGGGTCGCGGCTGCTGCGACCCGGACGGCCCGGCGGCCGCGGCGGCGGCAAAGAGGTTGCCGATGGGGCGTAGCGGCTGCGCGGGGGGCTGGGGCGGCTGGTCGGGGCGGCGGCCCGCCGGCAGGCGCAGCGCGGGGACGCGGAAGGCCGGGGCCTGAGGCTGGGGCGGGAGGGCGGGCGGGGCCGCGGCTGCCCCGGGTGCGGCGGTGGAGGCCATAGTGCTGTGCCCGGGCTGCCTCTGGGCTGTGGGGTGCTGGGGCTGGGATTGGGAATGGGAGCGCTGCTGTGATGGAGCGCCCTGCTGCACCCGCTGACGCTGCGGCTCCTGCTCCTGCTGCTGAGGAAGGGCGTGTTGTGGTGGAGGCGCGGCAGGCTGACGCTGCTGCTGCTGCTGCACCCGGGGCTGGTGAGGAGGGGGCTGTAGGGTAGGCGGTGGGCCGCGGCTCAGAGGCTGCTGGTACAGCACCTGCTGCGGCCGCGCCACCTCAGGCTCGTACTGGGGCTGGCGCTGAGGCTCCTGGAGCTGGGGCTGTTGGAGCTGAGGCCCCTGGGACTGAGGCCTGGCTTGTCGCTGGATGCCCCACGAGGGGCTGTCCACGTCCATGTCCGTGGCATCTGCTCCGTGAGCGTGCGTTGCCGCCGCCGGGCCCTGTGGCGGTGCACCGCGGCGGTCCCCACCACCGCCCGGGGTCCTGCGGACGAAGAACTCCTGCCCTGGCAGCGCGGAGGGGCCGTGGCGTCCCGCCCCTGCCGTCTCGCGGTGCGGCGATGCATGTTCGTGCCGCAGCGGCGACCGCAGCTGCTGCGCCGTGCGTATGGGCGACGCTCGCCGCCCGAGCTCGTCCCAGCCGCCGCCGCCGCCGCCAGCCCCAGGGCCCCGCACTGCACTGCCGCCAGGACCGACGTGGGGTGCCTTGTACGGATCCCCGTAGCCGCCACCATCAACTGCCTGGTTGTCGTACAGTCCGCCGCCGGTTGCATGACCGTAAACCGCGGTTGCGGCGTCATGCAGCTGGTTGTCGTACGAACCGTGACGTGCACGGCGACCGTCCTGCCAGTGGGGCTGCAACTCGTGTGAGTGGCGTGGAGGCGGGCCGGAGTGGGCGCGGCCTTGGCCGTTGTGCCCTGAGCCCCCGTCCCAGCCGCCGCCGCCCAGCCCGTCACGAGAGTATCCAGGCTGGGCGTGGCCAAGGGACCGTGATCCCATGGCCGGAGCGCGCTGGGATCCTTCCTGATGTGGGTCGTGCTGAGCGCGCTCGTGCGGTGCGTGGTGATGTGGGTCGTGGTCAGGGTGCTGGAGAGGGTACCGCTGGCCTCGGCCGAGGCCGGCGGGGCCAGGGCCAGACTCATGCCGGCCGTCCGCACCCCAGGCTCCCTGCGTGTGGGGCTGCGGCTCCTCCTGCTCATCCACCAGCTCGTAGGGGTCCTGCGGGGAGGACGGGCGAACACGTCAGCACTCAGCAGGGGCAAGATGTGGCAGGGGTCAGATTGCTGAGCCAGAGCCAGGGATGAAAACCACAACTCTGTGCCTCCCTGCGGGGACGCTGCGCAAGCTGCCGCAAAACGCAGCCCCAACGTCCGTCGTTTCCCCCCGGATGCCTGACCTGTTGCCGCTGGCCCAGAACCATGAGCTGAACACCGGCCCGCCTGTGGGAGCCGCTGGGCCCCGGCCGCTCGCCTGCATCCGGCTCAAGGCGACGACAGTGGCCCCGCTGCTCCAAGCCGAAATCAGGTCCCTGCTCATGGGGCCAGGGCGGGCCCTGGCCCTGCCCCTGGGGTCCCAGCCGATGCTGCGGAGCGCCTGTGTCCTCATCCGTGGCCCAGCCGTGGCCCCCCGCCTCGCCCGCGCCGCCACCACGCCACGGCCGGCCGCCGCTGTGGGGCCGGGCTCGTGCTGTGAAGAAGGCATCCGCATCCCGCTCGCTCAGGGGACCGGCACTGCCACCAGCAGCTGCCCCGGCCGACCCCGCGCCGGCCCTTGCGCCACCATGGTCGGACCAGTGGCTGGCGCTGCGGCTGGGCGGGCGGTCGGGCTGCGCGCCCAGTCCCAGGCCCGGGAAGCGCGGCGGTGGTGGGATGGGCCTGCGTGTGGTGATTGGGTGGGCGAAGTGCGGTCAGTGCAGCCGCAAGCAGCACCGCAGGGTTGAGAGCGGCCAGACAAACCAATGATGTCGCGTGCCTACGCCCTGCCTGCCGCCCTCGCCTCGCACCTGCGCCGTGGTGAAGCCGACTTGCTCCGCACCTCCCAGCCCTGCAACGCATTGAGACACATCCTCAGAGCCGTCCTCAACCTTTTTTACAGCCCTGCAACGCTTGTCCACGGCTACTGCCCAACGCACCTGGCCGACTTGCATGCCCTCAGGCGGCAGTGCGCCTGCTCCCGTCCCCAGGGCCGTCTGCACCCCAGGCCCCGGGCCCAACGCCACAGGGCCGAGTTTGGGCGCCCGGGCCTGCGGCGGCAGCAGCGGGGGCACCAGCCTCCAGGGCTGCGGCCCCGCGGCCATGCCCGCCAGGCGCTGGCGTGGGCTCAGGGAGCGGGACTGAGCGACGGACTCAGCCGGGGAGGCCTGCAGCGGAGCCTGAGGCTGGGGCTGCACAGCCGCCGCCGCAGCGGCAGCAGTAGCGGCCTGCTGCTCCTCCCTGGGCGGAAGAGGGGCCGGCGGTTGCTGGCGGGAGCCGTGACGCGGCGGCGTGGCGTCGAGCTGAGGCAAGTCAGGTTGCCCCAGCTCTTGCTGCTGCTGCTGCTCCTGCCGGTCCTCCACCGCCTGTGCCGCCTCCGTCCCGCGTCGTTCGCTACGGGCGCCGTCAGCCTCTGCCAGCGGGACCGCGTCCGCACCTCCTCCCGCCGGGACCGTGCCCTCTGCACCCTGCCTCAAGCCATGCGGGCCGCTGCCACTGCCCCCTTGGCCTGCAGCGTCTGCAGGCTGGAGCTTGCCACGCGGGTCGGGTCTAGCCGCCGGTACCATGCCATCCCGACCCGGTCCGGACTGGCCCGGGCCCCCCTGGCTGGGGCCAGGCCGGTTGGTGGCGTCCGCCATTGGCGCTCCGCGGCTGACCGCAGCCGCCTTGGCACCCAAGGTCGTGGGGGCAGGCACAGGGTCGAGCACCGGCTGTGCCGCTGCGGCGGGCTGCGGTGGCGGCGCCGCAGCGGCCTCCGGGACGGGCGCAGGCGCAGGTGCAGGCGCAGGCTGACCCACCGCAGCCTCTGCCGCGGCAGCCGCCAGCTCCGCCTCCTTGGCCGCCCGTCGCCGCTTCTTGCTGCCCTTCTTAGAGCGGTGCTCCCTCCCCGCAGCTGGCTCCTCCGCGCTTGGCCCCTCTCCGACGGCGATTGCCTCGCCCCCGCCCCCGTGACCGGTGACAGCCGGGTCTGCAGCACGGCGTGCGGCCGCTGTGTGCTCGGAGGCAGGCGCAGCCACTGGTGCCTCAGCCGCCCTGGCATCGATGGGGACGGTGTGGGCATGGCTGGGAGCGGGCTGAGACAGCACAGTGGCGCCGGGGCCCTCGCTTGACTTCCCGCTGCGTTTGGGCTTAGACCCGCCCAGGCTCGGGTCCGGCGCGGGCTGTACAGCGCCAGGGACCGGCTCATTGCCAGCAACGTCGGTTGTCTTGGCCCGGCGTCGGCGCTTGCGGGGGCGCTCCTCCTCAGCCGTGTCGGCCTCTTCCGGGGCCGGCGCCGCTGGCTGTGCCGGTGCTGCCAGCTGTGTCGGGACCGCCGGCTTTGCTGGGGCTGTTGGCTGCGGCTGTGCTCCCGCTGCAGGGGCGGCCCCCGAGGGCTCCTTGTGCTTCCGCGGCCGACCGCGGGATCGTCGTACCGGAGCCGGTGCCGGAGGCGGCGCCGCGGCCAGGTTGTGCTCGGCGGCTGGCGCTGCGGTGGAGGTGCCCCCGCCCTGGGCTGGCTGCGTGGTAGTGTCCCAGTGCCGCTGCTCTGGCGGCGAGGGAACACTCACGTCGCCGCCAGCGCTGGGGTGCTGGGCGCCCTGCGGCGAGGGCGGTGGGCTGTGCGCCAGGGCCGCCCCCACCGCCACAGCGTCTCCGCCGTGGCCCGAGCCGGCCCCCACGCTCGAGACGCCAGCGCTCCGGCCGCTGGCGGGCCTCGCGCCGTGCACCTTGCGCGCTGTGCTGGCGCCATGTGGGTCGGCTCTGGCGTCCGACCCAGTTGCGGCTCTGGCGCTGCGCACGCGCCGGGAGGAGCCCACGCCACATAGGTCCGGAGCCTGAGTGATGACCATGATGGTCGAGGCGAGGACGGGGTCGACGACCTTGCGCCGTGCCGCCTTGGCGGCGCCGCTGGGGTCTGCAGCGGCGGCGGGCGCGGCGGGCGATGGTGCGGCTTGCGGCGGTGCAGCCTTGGGCGCCGCAGCGGCCGCAGCAAGGGTCTTGCGTGTCCCAGCTGTAGGCTGCGCCGCTGCCGCGAGGGTGCCTGCGGCGGTAGCCGCGGCGCCAGAGTTGAGCGTAGCGAGCGTGGGTGTGGGGGCGGATGCCCGGCGGGTTCGGGCTGAGGCAGGGGGCGGCAGCATCGTGTTTGCCTCCGTGGCCGCCGGCTGCCTGGCTGCTACCGCAGCACCGGCGGCCCTGGATGCCCTGGTCGGAGACACGTAAGGCTCAGGCTCCTTGGCCTGGGCTGGAGAGGAGCGCTGCTGTGGCGAGGTGCCGGGAGACTCGTCCTGGGCGGTCTTGGCTGCACGGCTGGGCCTTTCCGGCGACGACATCTCCGCTTGGGAACGGGGAGTGCGGGTCCCCCGGGCAGGCCGGCCTGCGCCGGCATGCTGCTCTGTGCCCTCTGCCGCCGCTGATTTGCGGCGGGCCGCGCTGGGAAGCCCGGGCGTCGGGGCGCCCAAGCCGGGGGCTGCGTCACCATGCTTGGAGCGGGCTAGCTGCGCGGACAGACGCCGCGGCAGAGCGACGCCTCCCCGCGATGCTGGCGAGCTCTCTGCGGGTCATTCCAAGGTGTGTGTGTGGTTAGACGTCCAGAGAGCCCAGCGCGAGGGCAACAACCCGGGAGCGCATCTCTCACCTCCAGGAGCAGCTGCTTTGGTGCCGGACCCAGGAGCCCGAAACGATGGAGGCTCGGGAAAATCCAGTAGATGCGTGGGAGCTTGCTGGGCTGCATCCGCGTTGCGCCAGAATTCACGGGGCTTGCCGCGGCTTCGCGTCCCTGTGCGACAGCCCTGGGTTCCGTCGCCTATTGTGGCCCTTGGTGAGGCTCCCGGTGAGTCCTCCATGCTCCGCCGAGCGTTCTAGGCTCAAGTTGTCAGGCGCGAGCGCGCCATTCAAACACTTCTGCAAAGAGCGCAGGAGGATACAAGACCGGTTGAGTTGTTTAGTGAGTAACCTTGGCTACCAAGTCGGCTGGACAGCAGTGCGCGAGCTCCAAGTTGTGCTGCGCACCGCATTGTGCCGAGCGGGCGGTTAGGGCGCACCACTCCAACGCGCCCAGAGCCAACAGTCCGATACTGACCGTTGCTGCATACATGCAGTGTGCCCCAGCTGTCCAACAATGGTGGTGCAAGTGCTTGCATTCCGGAACCCCTGCAGCTCGCAGCAAGCCCTGCGCAGACCAGGCCCCGCAAATCCACCATTAAGGCTTACACGTTTGAGGAGCAGCGGGGGAACCGCCACGCTGGCGGGGAATGCAGGGGCGTCGTGTGCCCGCCGATGTGCCCTCCACGCTCACCCACGCCAAGCCGGCCGCGGCCCCGTGAGCATCCGGGCGTCAGCGGAGCCTCTCAAGTCGTGAGTTTCCTACCGAACCCCAAGCAGCTCTCAGCTTATCTAGCAGGCTCACGGTGTGCGCTTGCCCTGGCAGGGATGCGCCCAAGAATGAGATCAAGGCCGCACAGTTCACGGGTACGTACGCCGTGGTCTTCGGCATGGCCCTCGTCCTCGCACCCAAGACCATCTTCGGTGAGGCTGCAACAGTTGTGCCAAGCAATCCAACGAGGTGCGGGGTGCACACGACGGCCACGCATGCCACCGACAGCCGCCCGTCCTCTAAAGGACACACCCTTCAACAGCCACCACCCCCTGTACCGCTCTCCGCCTGCCCTAACACCACACGGCAATGCCCCGCGCAGGCCTGCTGTTCAACGCCGCCGAGGTGACTGCGGGCTGGATCCGCGTGGGCGGCATCCTCTTCACGCTCATCGGCCTGCAGTACCTGGGCACGGCGGTGGGGGACAAGCAGGTGGGGGCGGCGGGGAGGTGAGCGGGTGCGCCTACGGTGTGACGGCGCGCCTACGGGGTGGGCTTAGTGAACCTGTGCAGACCAGCGTGATGGTGCCAGCTCCGCTCCACCCTCCACCTCACGTCCCCAGGACCAGCGCCAGTACTGTAACCCTCCCTTGCTCACCCTCGGCCCCCACACCCGCTCGCTTCACCCCCACCCCACCCCGCCCGCCGCCCCCTCCCCCTCCCCCACCCCCTCAGGGCCAGGGCGCCGCCGGCTTCTACCGCACCACCGTGTGGAGCCGGCTGGGCCTGGCGGCGGCCTTCTGCCTGCTGGTGGGCTAGGGGTTTCGTGGGACGGGACAGGGTCAACTCGGCGACAGGCAACGTGCTGCCTCTCTGCACCACAAGTACGAACGTCGTACGCACGGCCACACGCCTATCCCCCTGTCTCGCTGCTTGCTGACGCCGCGACCCCCCCCCCCTATCCCCTGCGTCGCCTGCATAGGTGGCGCTCAAGCAGTCCCCGCCGGGGCTGCTGGTGCTGGCGGGGATCAACGTGGTGGGGGCGCTGGCCATGCACACGGCGCTGGGGGGCAAGCTCTAGGCCCTTGGCGGGGCCAGGCCGCTGCGGGGCAAGCTCTAGGCCCTCGGCGGGGCTAGCGAGTGGGCCCGGGCCGCCAGCAGGCGAGCTGCAAGCCTGGAAGCTGGGGCGCAGGCTCTAGGTCTGGCGGGGCCGGGCCGGGCTGCTGGGGAGCAAGCTCTGGGCCTGGCAGGGCTGGGCCGCTGGGGGGCAGGCTCAAGGCCTGGTGCCGGGAGGCGAGCTTCAGGGTTTGACGTGAGGGGATTGGAGGAAGGAGGGGGACAGCCCGGGAGGAAGTAGCAGAAGGAGCTCTGGAACTGCGACATGTTTTGTGGCAGTCTCGAGTAGGTGACAGGGACTGAGATGTTGAACACTGGGGCGGTGCCAGGTGTAGGGCTGATGCTCAGGAGGTGAGCCAGCGCGGGTAGCACACAGGATGTCACACGTGATTAGGACAAGATGTGCACGGTGGGCGACGCAACAGGCGGTGGACAGTGAGCGTACTCAGCTTACACTGTAAACTCTCCACCATCCTTCCGAAACAGCTCAGGGCTTTGCATAGCCTGTCCACATTCCTCTTTTGAACACATCCTGCTGACACCTGGCGCCTTGCCAAGCATGATCTTCGCAATTCGATCCTACTGTCGTCGTCGTCATCGTCTATCGTCAAAGAATAAGGATCAATTCATAGCGTCTCAAGCATCCGCAACGCGCGCTATCCTGCAACATGCAGTACGATAGCCCAACACATCACCACACCATCTGTCGCACGGCAGTACCCACAGAGCCCGTACCTTATACCGTGTACACGCCACACACACCATCTCACTTGGTCTCTCATTCCACTCTTCACACACTCGTTCATTGAGCACACAGCACGACGCAAAACAAGACGCAACACTTGGCATGAGAAAGAATCGTGGCATGTAAAAACCAGCAGGCCGCTACACACCAGCCCCCGTCCGAGGTTATCTGTATCGTGTCTACCCCAACCAGACCCCACACAGTACAAGCAAGCACACGTACGCTACATCCCGAGTTCCCGACGCTATACCTTCTCCTCTGGCGTGCCTGGCAGCCCTGACCCCTTGGGCTCTACCTCCGCCGCAACGCCCACCGCAGAGTCCGACAGCCCGGACTCGTGCGACGCCTCTGCTGCCTCCGTGAAGTCCGAGTACCCAGACAGCCCCGTCGTCTTGGCCGTCCCCACCTCCTCTCCCTCTCCCTTGCCGTCCACAGCGCCCTTGAAGCCGCCTGCTGGCATGGCCACCTTGACCTCACCCACCGTTTTGGCGGAGGGCGCGGAAGCCGCCATCATCTTGGCCAGGAAGGCCGAGGCCTCGGACGAGTACTTGCAGGTAGCGCGGATGCGGGCGCCGTAGACGTAGAAGAGAATGGGGAAGGGCACGCAGGCGAGCGCCAGAAAGGCGGGGATGGCCGAGGCCCAGTGCACGCCCAGGTTGGCGTACCTGGCGGGCGAAAGGGGGCGAGGGAAGGAGGGAGGGAGACGGTGAGACAGGAGCCTGGGCGAAGGCGGTGTGCGAACGAGCGGGAAAGGGCAGCAGATACCGATACGCGTGGGGGCTGCAATTCCGTGTTTCACGGACTATCGGCACCGCGGTCAGTACCCCTGTCCCCTGTCCATGCAGTGGCAACGCTCGCTCACATGTCCTTGGTGAAGAGCGGGAAGGCGGCGCCGAAGAGCGAGCGCAGCACGCCCGAGGCCGCCATGACGGAGGCGGCGTAGATGAGGTACGAGTCGATCAGGTAGTTGAGCGACGACAGGAACACCAGCACCTGAAAGCGCAAGGTTCGCGGTACAGGGACAATGTGAGTAAAACAATTGGACCCAGGCCAAGTGCTAGCGCGCCGCCGGTCGAGCAGGCCCCCAGCCCTCCCGCATCCACCTTTCCCAGTCTCCCTGCGAATGTGCTCACCAGGCCAAAGCCAAAGGGAATGGTGGCGAGCTCGCACACGATCCAGGCGTCCAGCGTGTTGGTCCACGCGAACCAGAAGAGGCCGATGGGGATGGCGAAGGCGCCCACGATGGCGGGGGGCAGGCGGGCCTCCGGCGGGGCCATGCCGCCGGCCGCCTTGGCGATGCGCACGTAGCGCCTGAGGGGCGGCAGCGGCATGCACAAGTCAGACACAAGGTTAGGTTACGCGATCGCCCACCCCACCCCACCCCACCCCACCCCACCCCACCCCACCCCACCCCACCCGTTGTCGATTATATTGTACAGGACTGCAATGACCATTCCAATCGCCACGCCCACGAACGCGAGGCCGCCGATGCCGGGCGTCCAGCCATAGCCGCGCTGGAAGACGATGGGGAAGGCACTGCAGAGGAGCGGAGGCAAGGGCAACACGCATGGAGATCAAGAGTCGCCCCCCGGTTCAGCCCGGCCAGCAAGCTAGCCCGCTGCAGGGCACTGCTCCGCCCCTTGCCGCACAGGCACGCACTCACGCGAAGAGCAGGTAGAGCACGCCGTAGATGATGGCAATGTAGATCGAGAGCATGAACACGATGGGCTCCCGGAACAGCAGCTGCCAGGGCCGCACCAGGGAGGTGGCCAGCAGCTGGGCCACGTGCACCTCGCCCTTGGCGTCGTACTGCGAAGGGGTACGGCAAGGAGGGGGTACGGCATGGAGGGGGGGGGTAAGGCGGGGGTGAAGGAAGGGTAAACCCGACGCAGGGTCACTTGTTGGAGAGTGCTTCTACTATCACGTCTGAAGGGCCCGCCCTGGCCCTACCTTGGAGCGGTAGACCTGGCCGGTGAGGGCCGACAGCTTGTGCGCACGCTGCCGCAGTAGCACAGGGGCGTAGGTCTCGGGGAACCACAGGGCGCCCGCCAGCAGCACCACTCCCGTGAAGGCCGTCATCACCCACCTGCGGGGGAGGCAGGGGGGGCAGGGACAGAGCGAAAAACATTCAGTCTACGATGACGGAGGGTAGGAGCGCCTGGGGAGGACCACGAGAGGCCTTGCTTGAATCCGAAACACCTTTTCGCCCGGACCCACATGACGTATCGCCAGCCCACGGTCTGGCCGGTAAACCCGCCCACGATGGGTCCGGCAACTGCGTGCAAGGGACAGGCACGGATTAACAGACCCTGGAGGCATGCGTTGGTCACCGCTGGCACCAACTTTGCGCGACCCCATGTCATGGGAAACGCCCTACACCCCTAGACCCTCCACTCCTCACCGGGTCCCATGAAGGGTGCGGCGGCAAACAGGGCGACCGCCAACCCTCGCTGATTCGCTGTGAGCGGGAAAGCAAGCAAGAGCATACCGTACATCAGCGCAACTGTGAACACGGCTCCAGCCACCGCAAACACCCATTACCCTCCCGCCAGTTGACACAGCTAACCCGGACAGCTAGGCAACCGCCAACAGACGGGCCATGTGGGTCAGCGGGCCACGCACCATTGAACATGTCAGACAGGGAGCCCCCGGTGTTAGTCATGGGGGAGGATCCGAAGGCGCCCGCAAAGAAGCGCATCACGATGAGGGCCGTGGCGTTGGGCGCCAGAGCGGTGCCGGCGTTAAAGGCAGTCATAGCGACAAAGGGCTGGCGGCAGGAGGGCGGGTGGGTAGGGGGGACGGGGGAGAGGAGAGTGCGTGTCAGAGCGGGGTGCAAGGTGAGGTTGAGGGCGCATGGCAGGGGTTGCTTGACGACCGCAGTTCCGTGCCTGCCTCTCCGACTTGCCGCACACAAATCCCCGCTCACCCAAATGAAGAGCGGCCGTCTCCCGAACACCTCCGACAGCGGTGCCCAGATCAGGGGCCCAACCGCGAAGCCGAGCACGAAGGTCGAGATACCCGCAACGACCACGATCGTCTCAACGCCAAAGTCCTCCATAATTCCGAACGCCGCCCCGCTGTACGCTGAGGAGCAGAAGCCCACCTGCAGGGAGGGATTGGGGTGGAGTACGCGGGGGTTCAAGCAGGTGGCGGGGCGATGGTGGCGGGTCTAACCAGCCCGCCCTCCTTGACCCACGCCAGGGGCAACCCGGCAGTAGTCTATTTCTCTTTCTAGGCAGGTGGCGGGGAGCATCCCAGTCGGGAGTGGCGCCGGGAACAGAGGGGTTGGCTGTGTGGGGGCAGCTGCGTGCGCGTGTCCATGTCCAGTGACAAGCCCCTAGCCCCCTTGCCTCCCCTGTCGCCCCTCCCTCCCAGCCCATACAACTTGCCGCAAGCGTCGCTATCGCTGCTAGAGCGGTGATGCTCCATTTGTAGAGCGACGTCCAGCTCTGCGGGTCCTCGGCATCTCCAGGCAGCCAGGTGATGATTTTTGGGTCCTCGGCCGTTCCGCTGCCGGGATAGTCGGATTCACGTATACGCTCAAAGCTCTCGTTGCCGGGCCGCCAGGGCACCCTGCAAGCGCAAGTGAGGTCATCGTCATCGTCATGCGCCCGCAGTTCGCGCAAACGCCACAGGGCTACGATGAATAAGTAGACAGCAAAGTCTTGTACAAGCTCACATTGCTAGGTTGCCTTTCGGGTCAGGTGCAGACGAGTCGTCGGAGCCGGTGACGCTTGTACAAGTGAGCGAGGGAGCACTGACGAGCGCCGGAAAAGTAAGCTGAGGGAAATGTATACCTTGCTATAGCGGGGGCGTGCTGATATAGGGGCTCCATGGCGCCAGGCGTAAGGAGGCAGCCGGGTTGCCCCGATGAGCCTCGCGCCCATACGTAAGCAGTCACGCGATCCACATTTGTCCCGCTCGACCTTCCTCTTGACCAGGTCTTGACTCTTCGCACTTGTCTGGAGCCCAGGCTGCCGCTCGGGCCCACTAATACCGCCAGTCGTGGGCCGAGCTTTCCCGCGACTCCGCGACTTCCGCGCGCCGCGGGCCCTACAGAGAACTTCGACGCTATCCGCCTTCATAGGCTCTGGAAACCTATCGCAGCTTCGTATCCCGTGTTGTCCTTTGACGCCGCAGTCCGCGGAGCCGCACACGGCGTGTGGCTGGGGCTGCGGCTCCGACTTCACGGTCCCTGCCCCACCGAGCCCCACACGTCAGCCCCTGCCCCACCTTGCCCAGCCTCTCCCCACCCATGGAGGACCGTACAGAGCCCTTACTCTGCCCCTCCGTGCCCATCACCAGATGCTGGCACCGCAGCTTAAGCACCGCAGCTCACGCAGGGCTGCGGAGCCTGGATCTGTGGACGCACATTTACAACTCTCGTGCTGCTAAGTGTGACCCTTCAACTCGTCGCGCGCAGCTTCAGCGCTCTTTCAGGTCCCTCGTCGGTCAAGACGTAAGCACGCTTACTCATGCGCGCGCCTTCCTCCCCGCTCGAAGGTACACCTCCCCAAATGCTACGCTTCGCCCCCCGACGCCCCCAGTGATGAGGCGTTCTCCGGACGTGGACGGACCCTTCTCCTCATGGCACGGACCCACTCTCCCAACCTGCCCCCAGGCCCCCTCTATCCTCTTCTCCGCCACCCCGCACATCCCGGAACCCACGCCTCCCCACGTCCCTCCCCTCCCCCCGCACACGAAACCGTCTACGTCCGCCCACTGCCTGCCCCAGGTTGCCTCCGCTCTCCACACCCCTCCCCTCTCCTTATACAACCCCATCCACGTCCCTCCCTCCTGCCCCCCCCTCACACCATTCCGTCCACGTCAGCCCACTGCCGCCGCGTCTCCTCCTCGTCGGGCCGCGCCTGCGCTCGCGAGGCCAGGCGGGGCCCCTGGAAGCAGGAGGAGGAGGAGGCCATGAAGGGGTCGGCGCCCTTGAGCAGCTCCTGACAGGGGGGGGAGGGAGGGGGGGGGATAAGGGGGAGGCCATGAAGGGGTCGGCGCCCTTGAGCAGCTCCTGACAGGGGGGGGAGGGAGGGGGGGGGATAAGGGGGAGGCCATGAAGGGGTCGGCGCCCTTGAGCAGCTCCTGACAGGGGGGGAGGGAGGGGGGGGGGGATAAGGGGGAGGCCATGAAGGGGTCGGCGCCCTTGAGCAGCTCCTGACAGGGGGGGGGAGGGAGGGGGGGGGATAAGGGGGAGGCCACGAAGGGGTCGGCGCCCTTGAGCAGCTCCTGACAGGGGGGGGGAGGAGGGGGGGGGATAAGGGGGAGGCCATGAAGGGGTCGACGCCCTTGAGCAGCTCCTGACAGGGGGGGGGAGGAGGGGGGGGGATAAGGGGGAGGCTATGAAGGGGTCGACGCCCTTGAGCAGCTCCTGACAGGGGGGGGGAGGAGGGGGGGGGCTAAGGGGGAGGCTATGAAGAGGTCGACGCCCTTGAGCAGCTCCTGACAGGGGGGGGGAGGAGGGGGGGGGATAAGGGGGAGGCTATGAAGGGGTCGACGCCCTTGAGCAGCTCCTGACGGGGGGGGAGGAGGGGGGGGGATAAGGGGGAGGCCATGAAGGGGTCGACGCCCTTGAGCAGCTCCTGACAGGGGGGGAGGGAGGGGGGGGGGATAAGGGGGAGGCCATGAAGGGGTCGGCGCCCTTGAGCAGCTCCTGACAGGGGGGGGGAGGGAGGGGGGGGGGGATAAGGGGGAGGCCACGAAGGGGTCGGCGCCCTTGAGCAGCTCCTGACAGGGGGGGGGAGGAGGGGGGGGGATAAGGGGGAGGCCATGAAGGGGTCGGCGCCCTTGAGCAGCTCCTGACAGGGGGGGAGGAGGGGGGGGTTAAGGGGAAGGCCATGAAGGGGTCGGCACCCTTGAGCAGCTCCTGACAGGGGGGGAGGAGGGGGGGGATAAGGGGGAGGCCATGAAGGGGTCGGCGCCCTTGAGCAGCTCCTAACAGGGGGGGGGAGGAGGGGGGGGGATAAGGGGGAGGCCATGAAGGGGTCGACGCCCTTGAGCAGCTCCTGACAGGGGGGGGGAGGAGGGGGGGGGGATAAGGGGGAGGCTATGAAGGGGTCGACGCCCTTGAGCAGCTCCTGACAGGGGGGGGGAGGAGGGGGGGGGCTAAGGGGGAGGCCATGAAGAGGTCGACGCCCTTGAGCAGCTCCTGACAGGGGGGGGGAGGAGGGGGGGGGATAAGGGGGAGGCTATGAAGGGGTCGACGCCCTTGAGCAGCTCCTGACGGGGGGGGAGGAGGGGGGGGGATAAGGGGGAGGCTATGCAGGGGTCGACGCCCTTGAGCAGCTCCTGACAGGGGGGGGAGGGGGGGGAAGGCGTATGGAGGGAAGCCGTAAGGGGTTCATGGGTTGATCCGTCATCCGACGTCTTCTGGTCGGCGGCTCCTGACAGGGCAGGGAGGGAGGGCTGCGTTGCCGGGGGGATCGGGTGGCCCAAAGGGGTGTGTGGAGAGGGCGCGGGTTTGCGCGGGTTTGAGCGGTGGAGTAGCTCTTGATGGGCGCAGCGGAGGTCAGTTCCGCTGATCGGCACTTGGCGCACCCGGGCTCTGGGCCATCGTCGAGAAGCCTCGCCGCTTGGGGGACTGCGGCTGCCCCAGCGGCCCTTGGACAGCGGCCCGGGAGCTCAGTCCAGGCCGGTTGGCTCGTGCTGTGCCGGTTGGCTCGTGCCAACGCCCTTGCACCGCCCCGTTTCTCATTCCTGAACCCCAAACGGACCCAGTCGGTCTCACCAGCGCCCGCGGCGTGAGCCTGTAGAGGCACTTGGTGTGGTGCGGCATGAAGGGCAGCTGCGCGTTGTCCCCCGCCAGGTAGTGCGGGTCCACCTCCTGACAGGGGGGGAGGGGGAGGGGCACAGGGGAGGGAGGGAGGGGGCGGTGAGAGGAGAGGAGGAAGCACGGGGAGTGCGTGAATGCGTGAGTGAGGGGGTTGGAGCTGGCGCACAGGGGCTTGAACGGCAGATGGGCGCCCGCACGCTCAGCACCCGCTGTGAGGTTAGATGAGCCTGCAGCACGGGTACGCGGGCTGCGGCCTTGTCCCGCCCTACCCCAGCCGAGCCCTTGCCCAGACCCACCTTGTGCATCACCACTGGCTCTGCATTGGGGATGTTGTACACCTGGGAGGCAGGGGGACAGGCACACAATGGTGGTGTATGTGCGGGGGTGACAGGGAGGCGGGAGGCTCAACCCGGGAACCGTCCGCTTGAGCACGCGTCTGTCGCTGCACACGTAGGGGCCATGAACCCCCTTCCACCATTCCCCACTGAGATCCCCACTCATCTAGCCACAGACCCTACCACCCTCACCGCGCCACGCTTGCCCCTCAGCCGTGCTCCCCCTCACTCCCCCCCCCCACCCCCCAGCGCCCCCGGCCCCCAGCCACCTGCAGGAACTGGCGCACGGTCCAGTGCAGCCAGCGCATGGCGAACACGCGCAGCGTCAGGCCGTGGGACACAATGGCCAGGGAGGTGTTCTCGGAGAACCTGGGGTCCAGGGGGAGGGCGGAGGCCGTGCGTGCCGACCGGCACCGCGTCGATACTCCCGGGCCAGCCAACGGCGCCGCTGTCGTACACGTGTGCCGTACCTTCCGGCGCACATGTCCCGCACCAGGTGGTCCTGGAAGATGGTCAGCCTGTACGGGAATGACGTGGGAAACAAGTCATGCCAAGTACGAGCTGGGGTTTGAAACAACGGGATGCTACCATGTGGCGAGATGCTGCCCGCTTCCGTACAGCTACCCTGCGTGCCGTACCACACCTGTCGTACACGTCGGCCACGGACTCGCCGGAGGGGAAGCGGTAGTAGAAGCGGCCGTACCGCAGCCGCTCCTGGGGGGGGGGCCGGGAGGGCGGGCAATAATGCGGGGGAGGGGATCCAAGGAGGCACAGGGGGCCGGTGGGGCATGTTGGACCATGCTCGGCTCCCAGGGCCCCCACGTTTGAGCTTGCATCTCATGCACAGCCCCGAAGCCTTGTTCCCAGCTCCCAGTCGCCCCGAGCCCCCGACCCTGCATCACTGCCCCCTCCCTCCCTCCTTCCCACCCCTCCCACCTCCTTGCACTGCGCCTGCACGCGCGGGTCCTGGAAGTTGCCCCAGTCCTGCTCCCGCAGCTGCACGGCCTCGCGCACGCCGCTCACCAGCCCCCCGTCCTCCAGCTCCTCCTGCAGGATCCTGGGGACGGGGGAGGGAAGGGAGGGAGGGAGGCGAGGGAGGGGGGGGAGGGGAGGGATGGACGGAGGGGGAGGGTATGGGTGGAGCGCGGGCCTGCTTCAATGCAAAACCAAGCGCACAAACCGGAGTGCACCTGCTACGCCCGCTTCCCACCTGGCGGCCTCAACGCAGCGGCGGCTACACACACTCTATTCTGCGTAACCCGTCGGCTGCATCAATCCTCCAGCCCATGAGCCCGGCTATGCCTATTCCCATCCCCAGCTCCTGACCTGGCCGTCTCCGCGCAGCGCAGGAAGGGCGAGGTGTACATGTAGAGGCACATGCCGGAGGCCTGCAGGGCGGGGCGCAGCCGCTGCCCCAGCTGCCGGGCCTGGGGGGTGGGTGGGAGAGGGTGGGGGAGGGGTGGGGAGCGTTGTGGAGGGGGGGGGGAGGGGGGGGGGGGGGGAGTGGGGGGGGGGGGGGGAAGAGGCAGGGTGCCAGGGTGTGAGGGGCATAGCAGCGTGCGAGGCTGCTGGCGGCGGGGCACCGCTGGCCGCATCTGTGACTACGGCTGCCTCTCCTCCCTCGCCCCCTCATTCACCCCCCGCCAACCCTCCTCCCCTCCCCCCCACACCCCCACGCCCCGCACCTGCTCCACCCCCAGCTCCGAGAGGGGGATGTCGTGGTTGGGCACCCGCTCGTGCGCCTGCAGCTCGTCCAGTGTGAGGCACTCTGGGGAGTTGGAGAGGGGGGAGGGGGAGGGGAGGGGAGGAAGGGGAGGGAAGGGAAGGAGTGGGGGAGGGTGGGGAGGGGTGGGGAGAGTAGGCACCAGAAGACGAGGCAGGGGGCCTAAGACGCAGCTCACATTGAGCACAATGGACCGAAGCAGGCTGGCTGCAACCCGTGTGTTGGCGAGTCGTCCCCACCTGCAGCTGTGGGCCCCCTCGCGCCGCTGCCCCGCCCCATGTCCTGCAGGGCAAACCCTTGTGCACCCTGCCCCAACGCGGTCCACCCTGCCAGACCCACCCACCCGCGTGTCTGAGCAGCATGATGCTGGCCGGCAACCGAGCAACCACCTCGGCGCGGGTGCCGTACCCTGCCGTACTGGACGGCATGGCGGCGGCGACGGGGCCGTGCCAGGCCGGCACGGAGCCGGCGGCGGCGCCATCGCTCAGGTCCGTACCGCTGTCACTGAGGGGCCGAGGTGGATGGGACGGAGGCGGCATGGGTGCAGCGCAAGAGGACGGACACTGGGTTCAATAGCCAAGTTATAAACTAGAAATCCGCTGAGGGGCCGAGGTGGATGGGACGCAAGGGGCACGGGTGAAGGGCAGGAGGCCGGCCACTGGAACCTAATTCTCGTGAATCAGCTGTCGGAACCCGCGCCCATGCACACAAGGGGTCGCGGTACGGCGGCCGCGTACGACAGCCCCGGGCCCACCTGAGGTCCCCATTGCCGTCCTGGGGTCCGGGCGAGGCCCGGGGCGATGGTCGCAGCTCGTCCACTGGCGGCAGGTGCCCTGCCGGACCCTGGGGGGTGGGAGAGCGCATGGGAGGTCGGAAGCAGGGCAGCCCACACACCGCTCAACGAACGCGGGTACTGACGGACTGTTAGCCCACATGCAACCTTCGTATCATTCCTTGCATCGGTCTGCCGCCATCCTCCACTCACCCACTCTCCCTTCCGCCCATCAGAGCTACTCAACATCTGGGCGCCTGGTACCACCGCCGCCCGTACACCACCTACTGTCGCCTCAAACCTTGTCGGTCTGCCTCCATCACTGCCCCCAGCCTCCCTCCCTCCCTTCCTTTCACCCGCCACCCCCTCCCCCCACCCACCGGGCCCTCCGGCGGCCGCTGGCGGTCGTCTCTTGCCCCCACGGGGTCCAGCCGGTGCGCCGGGAGGCTCTGTGCGAGGGTGTTAGGCAACGAGGAAACTGTAAGCAAGCGAAAAGCCCGGCGAGACTCCGAAGGTGTGATTAGCCCCGCGTAGTGCCCGTCCAACCGACATACTGTGCGAGTGTGTGTTGGGTATCGAGGAAACCGTAAGCAAGCAGAAAGCCCGGCGAGATCCCGAAGTTGTGAGGTGCCACTGTGCGAGTGTGTGTGTGTGTGTGTAGGGAGGGGGGCTGAGAGAAATGCGCGCGTGCTCAGCACTGCCCGAGCGTGATGGGGGAGGAGGGGTGAGAAAGGGAGCTGGTCGTGTCGGCGCGGTAGCCAGCAGCACCCCATGTCCCCCAAGATCAAGCATACGGCAGCCTTCCCTCCTCGTACGGCAGAGGCCATAATGCCGTACCTTCTGGCGGCCCACGTGGTCCAGTACGACCTTGGTGGCGGACCGCCGTGACTTCGCCCCAGCCGCCACCGCCCACTCCTCCGCCGCATCCGGCCCGCTCTCGCTCCCACTGTCCCCGCTGTCCCCGCTGCCGCCGCTTACGCCGCTGCCGGTGCCTTGCCCCTCGCGACTGCTGCTCATATGCCGAGCTCCAGAGATAAAAGCCACGGCATTGCTGCTATAGCCGTGGAGACCGGGCGGTGCTGCGTGCTGGGGTGAGGTGGAAGGTGCGGGGTTCCCGGGGGCGGGGCGGCGGGGGAGTTTTGGCGGGAGCGCGGCTGCCCCCGGGCTGTCCTCCTCGACGTCCGTAAGGGAGCGGACGGGGCGTAGAAGCCCGCGGTGGGTGTGGTCACGGGAGGAGTTGTGGAGCGAGTGGAAGGGGCGGGCGTGCCAGGAGGAAGGTGGCGAGAGGGACGTGGCGGGGTTGAGGCTGGCTTCGGGCGTCGGGATGCCCGCTCGGGATGCGCTGATGTAAGTGGGTCGGGGGCATGACTGCCAGCCTGTCATGGAGGAGAGGAAGGGTGCTGAGGGGCGGACCGTGGAGCTGCTTGCGCAGGCGCCGCTCCCCGCCAGGCGTGCGGGTGCCATCGTCGCGTGACTGGAATGTCGATGTCGAGGGTTTGGGGTGTTGCGCCGCTCGGGGACTAGACCTGGACCACAGGCTTCAGGCAGGGGGTATACACCTAAGACGTGCAAGAGCCGGGCCTCCAGCGACGAACGCAGCGGCGCGAGGACGAAAGTTGAGTGTCGTCGTGACACGCCCGAGAGTGTCATCAAGTCTCTGCAAGATACAGGTGCGGGTTGTTTCAGTCTCTAGCTATCCTGCTTATGCGCAATGCAGCGGGGGGAACGGCGCGGGCGGAAGGCGCGGTGACGCAGGCGTCGCGGGGGCCCGCGATGGGGGGGGGGGTCGGACGCTAAGCAGGTCCACCACCACAGCTTTGGCCAGTCTGCTAGGCTCGACAGGATCCCCTTTACATACCCGCTCCTTGTCTTTACCTAGAGCAACACGGGTTCGTCGCGGCCAAGAGACTCGGGGCCGCTGCGCCCACCGTGCCCTCGCTGCATGCCTGTGGCCTAGGTTGGAGTCATGTCATCAGCCATGAAGGGGGACGCAAACTACATCTACAAATGGGTGGTCGACGACGTGGTGGGGAACATGGCGCCGGAGTTCCAGGCGGCCAATATCGACGAGTGAGCCCTGCAACTATTATCTAGCAATTGGCTTGGGCATGCGACATCGCACGCCGGTCCGATCGGCCTGCTGCGCTGCAGGAGCGTGCTCATGGAGCTCAGGCAGAAATGGGAGGAGAAGCTCAAGCAGCAGGGCCTGATCCACGACAACGAAGGCGGCGAGGACTTTGCGGCACAGATGCAGTGAGTATGCGAGCAGCCCCGGGTGCGGCGTAGGCTCCAGCCGGTCCCAGCCCGTCCACCGCCCCTGCTTGCCGGCCCCCCGCCTGACGCAGCCCCGCCGGGGTTCCCTCTCTGACGGGCAGGTCCCCAGCCGGCCCCATAGCTGCGCTTCTCCGTGCATTTGCGCTTGACCTCGATCACACAGCCTGTCTAGCCAAGGCTGGCGCTTCCCACACCACACCGCATGCCACCCGCCTTCCCAACTTTCACCCACAGCCGGCGAGGTGCAGCAGCGGCAGGGGGAGACAATGACGATGACGATGGCCCCGGGCAGGGGGGCCCCAGCGGATACCTGGGCAAGCGGAAGGCGCCAGAGCCCAACAGCGGCGCTGGCGCCGCGGCCGCGCCCGCGCCGCAGGCCGCCGCCCCTGCCATCGCGCTGGCGGCCGCACAGCAGTTCTTTGCTGTCTACACGCAAACCCTGCAGCAACACACGCTGCAGCTGCAGCAGCAACAGCAGCAGGCGGCACAGGCGCAGGCCCAAGCGCAAGCACAGGCCCAAGCGCAGGCTCAGGCCCAGGCCCAGGCCCAGGCCCAGGCGCAGGCCCAGGCTCAGGCCCAGGCCCAGGCCCAGGCCGTCCAGCAGCACCACCACCACCTCGCGGCGGCGCAGTACGGCATGCAGCTCAAACACGAGCCGCAGCTGGCCCACGTGGGGCACCCCCACATGGGGGCAGCCGCTGCCGTACCCCACGCCATGGGGCCACAGCACGCGCCGCCGGGCGTCGCGCCCGTGGCCCCGCCCGCGCAGCCCGTCCGGCCGTCCTTCTACCCGCCCGGCGTCATCCCACAGCACGACGGAGGCGAGGATGACCCGGGCGCGGCTGACGGCGCGGGGCCGAGCACCGGGCCGGTGGCGGCGGATGGCGAGGCGCCGCCCGAGGGCGATGAGGTGCTGTCGGAGGACGACCAGGACGATAACGAGGAGGAGGAGGAGGTGGAGAACCTGATGATCGGGCAGTTCGAAAAGGTCAACAAGATGAAGAACCGCTGGAAGGTGCAGCTCAAAAACTGCGTCTTCCACATCAACGGCCGCGAGTTCCTGTTCCAGAAGTGCAACGCCGAGTTCAACTGGCAGTGAGCGCGCGGCAGTGCTAGCGGCGGTGCTCTCGCTGGCTGGCTGGCTGGCTGGCTGAGCTCGCAGGTGGGGGGCCCAGGCGTGGCCGCGCCCGGGGGGCTCCGTGCCGGTTCACCTGGGCGGGTACCCAAGAGACTTTGGGGCACTACACCCAGTGGCGGCGGCAGCGGTGCGGCTGGGTGCGAGGCGCAGTCCTTGTTTAGTGGCGGCAGCGTCCTGGGGCGGCATGGTTTTGCAGCAGCTTTGAGGTCTGCAGGGGCTGCCGCGTTTGCCCAAGGAGGCTGTGTGACGACAAGCCTTAGATGGCCGCCCGCCGGGAGCTTTGGCCCTTGTTGTTTGTAGGGCCTGCTTGCATGCGGTTCGGCTCAGTGGGAAGAAGGCCCTGTGCGGATACTGTTGTTTTCGCGCAAAGCGCTCGCTGGGTGACACTGAGAAAAGGAAGGGGTGGTGTAGGGTAGCGGGCAGCGATGCCCGCAGCAGGCTTGTAGGAGCAGGATGGGGATGGGGGCTCTGTGCTATTAAGAGGGCTCTTCGGACACAGCTGCCTGAACAGGTCGGCTAGGGCCTTGACGTTGCGCACGCGAGCCAGTGTACCGGTAGCAGGCTTCGGACCTGCTCCTGCGTTGAGCCGGGAGCTGAGGGAGCTTTAGGTGAGGTAACGTAGGTCAGGTGAAGACGCGTTGGTCATAAGATTGGTGCCTCGATTATGCTTCGCGGGGTTCTGTTTGTGTGATCTTTGATCACGGGGTGTGCCCCATCGCCAAAGCGGACTGCTGTGTCCGCTCTAGATAAGAACTGCTCCTCAGTGCTCCGCTTTGTGGAGATGTGGGGCGGCTCGTGCGCTCCAACCTTCCAGCGGACTGTTCTGTGGCCTCCATAGCTGGTAAATCCACACCGCTTGGGCAACGCTTGAGCATCGGGGATGTCGGCCGATGGCCATCCTATTGTGGCTGCTGGCCTACCGCTGGTTCGTTTCCCCAACGGCGGCATGTTTCCGGGCTGCACGAGCTGAAGACTGCCCCTGCCCCCTGGTGCATTGCGGCCACGGGGGGGGGGGGGGTAGCCGCTACGGCAGAGCGTGGGCATGCGAGCGTGGGCATGCGGCATCCTGCGGCACGGAGACTCGATGGCGAGGGCATGGTGAGAAGGCCACCAGGTCATTGAAGACTCTGAAGAGTCGAAGTGTGGAAAGGGGCTGCCGCCAACTGGGCCTCCGCGGTTGCCGCCTGTTCGTGTAAGCACTGAACGGGTCTACGGGTGGCTCCGGCCTTTCAATGAGTCCTGTAATGTCCTTGCTTCAGAGTGGGGGCGGCGTAAAGCGGAGCGGAGCCAATGGGTGGCGGATGAGTGCTGATGAAGCCCCAGCCTTCCAGCCGCGTGGGGAGCTTTGCTGCGGCAAAGACTTCTGTCGGACTTGGTGCACTTGGCTTGCGGATTCGGCCACCTGCTAAACCGGCGGTGGGAGACGGAAGGGGAGGGCGTGGGTTGGCGGGGTTTGACGAGAACAACGCGGTAGGTGGGTTGGCGGGGGTTCGGCGGCTGGGGCACCTTGCAGTCCCCCAGGGGCCCAGGTCCCCGTCGAACCTCCGTTCGGGAGGCAATCCGCTAAAACCCTTGTCGGGGGCTGTTGTGCTCCTGCGTTACTGCTGTAAGCACTGCTCAGATCAGCGAGCGCCCGCTAGCGCCGCCTTCCGCGTGCCGGTTGCTGACTGCGCAACTACTGGTCCATCGGGATGGCCAGCCACGAACTCCTCGCCCGAGCGCCGATGGGGCCGCCGGCAGCACCTAGCAGTTACGACCACTGCAGGCTACAGCGCCATGCTCAGCGCGACTCGAGGAGCGTGCCGTGCTCGCGCGGCTCGGCATCAAGCTGTGCGGCCATCGTACACTGCTGGCCCGGGTCTTAAGCCGCGCGGGCGCTCTCCGCCGCTTTTACTTGCCCTCACCGACTCAACAACTCACAGCTCTGATACCTGCGCTCTCAAACACAGGCTTCCAAGCCCTCCGCAACTCCTAAAACCCCGCTTCACTTCCAGGATGGCTCGCCCCAACCAGTCCCGCTTCGCTTTCGCGGCGCTCAGCCCGGACGCTCTGAGCTCGCAGGACAAGAAGTGCAAGCGGTGAGTCGCCGGGGGCAGCGCTTGCGGCGCCTGCGACCGAATGTGTGTCGCGCGTAACCGCGCTTGGCCGCGGCTCAGATTTAGGCCCTCGGATCCCGGCTATGGGTTCATATGATGGATGCAAGGCAATATGAGGCATTTCCCGCGGTGGCGCTTGCCAGCCTCCCGGGCGGCCATCCCGGCCTGCACCATGTCGCCGCGCATGAAGCAATTGGCTGACGGACCCGTGCCCTTCCCCGCACCTCGCCCACCCCAGGTTCACTCGTGCCGCCTCTCCTGCTGTAAGCCCAAGCTCCGGCGCCGACAGCCCCGTCCAGCCCCAGCTGCCGTCGGCCTTCTCCTACCCACCGGCCTGGCGCCCCCAAGACCCCACCCGCGTCGACAGCTCCGTCGCCGCCTCCTTCTGGCAGCCCACGCACGTCGTGGTGTGGCACGAGTACGCGCTGCAGGGCTCCTGGTGGCCGCAGGCGGTAGTGCCGGCGGCCGTGGCGTCGGCGTGGGGGCATTGAGACCGAGAACCGTCCAGCATGCGCATCACCTCTCAACCCTCGTCTCTGCAACGGGCCCCTCCCAAGTCCTGACCGAGCCTCCGTACCGCCTTCCTGCATGTGAATCCCCGGTGATCAACTAGTCAAGACGCTGGCAGCTACCTAGTAACTGTGGCTGAAGGTCTGCAGGAGGGCGCACTAGGCCCCGATCACACAATAGATAGTGGCCCAGCCCCTTGCTGATGCGATGCAAGGGCTGTGCAGGCCAGGATAGCCCTTCGCATCTAGATATTTATTCATTGCCTCTAGCACATCTTTAGAGGGCCGCCTAGGATGGCGTCCCCAACTTCTAGCCCTGACATAGACCCAGCCCAGAGCCCTGGAGCTGTACCGGGTATTGATTTCTTCGCCCAGCATAGGGGCCCGTTTGGACCGCCCCCTGCTTAGAACCGGGTATGAGTTCCCGTGACCTGTGTCAACAGTATGACGGCGTAGTGACCAGTGACGTTTAAAAGCGTGGGTTTGGACCGATGGCATTAGTGCAATGTGAGTGCCCCTGAATTGAGGGCAACGGGTATTCGTGTGTGACTGATGGGACCAGCCCAACTTAACGTGTGGGGCTTGACGTTGTAGAATACGGACACGACTCGGACTGAAGTGAACGTGCGGGCCCAAGGCCCACGCATGATTGGGGTGGGCTCCAAAGATATGTAACACCCCGCCGAAGCTGCAGTCCTTTTGCCCACTGTGCCCCTGGAGCTGCTCCACAGTACGCGGCCTTTCTGGGCCCTACCAACCGCGTTCAAGTCTGAGTGCCTGACCTGTAACTCGGTGTCGTGCCACGGCGTGTTGCAAGCTTCCTGCCAGTTGCCATCTCGGGCAGCACAGTTAGCACAAAGCGTGACTCGCCTTCTTTGCTTACACTCTCTCCGATGGCCACAGCACCAGCAATCCAGGCCACCGGAGCTCTTCCAGATCCTGCACTCCCTGCTCTCATGCCTTGCCTGCGGATGCCATAAACGTTCTGCTAACTCGCCGCGAGCATGGCGCACGGCAAAGCCATGTACTGCCTCGTACCGCAGATGCCCCATCTCTCCAGCCCGCCGCCTCCCGCCCCAGCCCTCCTCCATCGCAAAATGCCTCACCCCTGCGCTCAACCTCAAGGGCAGTGCCAGGCGCCCCCCCACCAAAATTGCAACAGTGCCCGCGTGCCTCGTCCTATGTTACAGTCCGTAACCGTGTGTCATAGCGTGTCACTCCGCATGGTCAAGTCTGTCTGCTTTCCCCTACACCCCCACCCCCCCGCGACCGCCCCCAAATCAGAAGGTCGGAGCACCCACGTCCAACCCAGCCCAGTCCGTCCCACCCACAATAGCCCCGGCGCTTGCCGGTTGGACCCTCCGTGCACTTACGCAGAAGCACCTTCAGGAGCGGAGTTGCGAAAAGCTTCGCTTGGTGCGCCCTCCACGCAGCCTCACGGCTGCTTCCTCTGGAGACGCGCCACCGTGCTCCGCTTGCTGCTTGCCGCATCCTGCGCCAGGCACCGCTCCACCCTCCCCCGCCCGGCCCCTCCCCATGCCGCCAAAACCCGTTCCGGCTGTGGGACGAGGCGCTCATACCTGGGCGCCCACAGGCGTGCGGACGTCTGCGGTGCTGGCGGCGGCCGGCTGCGCCGAGGGCAGGGCCTTGGTCCCCGTGATCATGCCGTACTGCATCAGGCCCTTGTCGAAGGCCTGGTCGGGGAAAGGGCAGGCAGGGGGAGTCCTCAGGGCAGGAAAGGCGCATCCCGAGAACGTCGAGCCGGGAAACGCATCCCAAACTCCAGGGCCTCTCTCAGCGTGCTAGCCTGTCAGCCCCTCGGAAGCTGCAAAGCCCACACTCCGTTCTCCTTGAGCTCGGCCTTGCCCTCCTTGAACCCCACGTGGTGCACGCCCCTAAGCAATACCCGTAAGCCTCCTCCCCGGGCCCACCTGTTGCATGCGCTCCAGCTTCACCTCCCCCTCCCCCCACCCCAGCTCTGCCCCGCCCCTGCCCCTTGCCGCACCCTTTACCCCATCCCCGCTCCAATGCCGCACCCCTGAAGCAACCCTTCACCCCGGACCCCTTCACCCCACCCCTCTGATGCTTGATCCCTCAAGCCACCTCCCTCGGACCCGGCCCCACCTGGTGCATGCGCTCCAGCGTGACGATCTCGCGCACCGTCTTGTACCAGATGCGGGGGCCCTTGAACACCACGATCCAGGGGTCGAACACGCCCACCCAGATGCTGTGCCGCCACGAGGCAATCGTGTTCTTGACCCAGTCCTCCTCCTTGACGTTGCTCATCTTGCCCGTGCCCTGCAGCACACACCGAGGGGGGCGGGGGTTGTGCGAGCTGAATGTAAGGTTGTGTATACTGGCAGGGGGAGATGAGGGCACGCGGATGGCAGGGGACCCCAGAGCTTCTGGCCCTCGCGCCGTGCAGCCCTTGCGCTTCATTTCCCCCAGCCGGGCCCGCATCCAATCCATGCCGGCAACGCAGTCACTCCGGTTCCAAGTGGGTGTAGGTTGAACCCGGGAAGCAATGGAGTGTCCAAGCCCCATCCGGGCCCCCGCCGCCCCCACCGGGCCCGTCCAGGCCCCGCCCAGGCCCACCCGCATGAGCCGCCCGAACTCCTCGATGGAGATGAAGTACGGGTGGGCCCACTCGTCGTACAGGAACTGCAGATCCGCCTTGTCCTGCTCAGTGAAGGGCCTGGAACCCTCCTCTCGCTGGCACCAGCACGCAATCACCAGCGTGCCCCCCGGCTTGAGCACGCGGGTCATCTCCTCCACGTACCTGCGGTGGCGGTTGGGGAGGTGGGGTGGGGGTGTGAGGGCGGATGGCGGTGGTTGTTGGGGAGGTGGGGTGGCGGATTGAAGGCGGAGGGTAGGTGAGTGGAGGTTGTGGTGGGATGATGGCAGGCAACGAAGGCCTTGGTACGCGAGGCGTTGGCAGAGGTGGTCCGGCCACGTGTCGGGACACACATGCGCCCCTCCGCCGCCAGACAGGGGGCCCTGGACCCCACCCTGAAGCCCCAAGACCGCTCCGTCTGCCGAGGCCCTCGCCGCCCGGGGCACCCATGCGACCGCCAGCCCCCGTCCGCATCTGCGCAAGCCATGCTTGAGGCGCCCTGTCATTCCCTCCTCACGACCCCCGCTCCCACCACCCGCGCTGCCCGCTCCCCTCGAAACCCGCCCTCCTCTTCCCCAGCCGAGCCCCCCCTCCCCGCTCCCCGCCGCTCACTTTTTCTTGTCCGGCATGTGCTCGCCACTCTCACAGGCCCACACCAGGTCGAACGAGTCATCCGGAATGTCCATCTTCAGGGCGTCCATGACCTGGGGGGGTGGAGGGGAAGGCCGAGATGAAGCTCAGATAGCAGGCGGGCGGGCGGGAGGGAGACCGAGAGGGGTCTCAGAATGGAGTTGCGGGGGAGGGATGGGGGGGCAGGGCGTCCATGCCCGGGGGGGGAGCGGAGAAGTGGAGCAGCGGAGAAGTGGGAAGCAAGTCAGGACACAGCAACCTGAGTCCACCCCACCGGAGCAGGCCGCTTCAGCCCTCCTGGCCACAGCTCAGGCTGCTCCCCACTCGGTTCGACACGGCGGTCCACTCCAACCCCGCAGCTCAGGCAAGGCCCCCCACCAATGCTTGCGCCTAGTCCCCATGCCAAACAGCGCTCGGAGCCTCAACACCACCTCCTGCCCCAGAGGTTTTACGGCCGTAGGGGGTTAAGCACAGACCACCGGTAGCAGTCAGTGGCCCGCGGGGACCAAGCCCAGTGCCCCTGGTGTAATCTGACATGGTCTCCCTCCCCTTCTACTCCATGCCCCTGCTCCCCTGTTGATGCGGGCCACCCACAGCCCCTGTTCCACGGTCTCTGACAACCCCCATGACCTCGGCCAGCCTTGAGGAAGGCGCCCCTAACCTTGTCTAAGCCCGGCGGACTATCCCAGGCGATGACAGCGCAACTCCAGCCTGACCTGACCCCCTGAGACACCCAGGGACCTGCTTTTGTAGCACAGACGCCCGTACCAAGGCCCCAGTCAAGCCGTCCCCATGCTGCTGCCTTGAACACCTCTGCCCCTCGCCGTGCGGCACACAACCGGGTGAATGCCCAGCAGCTGTCCCCGCGTCCAAGGCTGTTCCTGGGACTGCTGAACGTATGCTCCAGCTCGGCAACGCCATCAGCAGCCGTACTGTGCCGCCCCCTTACTTGCGGAGACCCGCCCGATCACACCTGCGTGCTGGCCCAGCCCCTGTGTGCCCCTGTGTGCCCCTGTGTGCCCCTGTGTGCCCCTGTGTCTGCCTTTGTCAGTACGCTTCTAGCAGGACCTGGCATGCGCTGGCAACCCAGCTCTCCGAACACCTTGCCCCGTACACCCCGAGGAAGGGGCCTGAGATGCTTGCAGCCATCCGCATGGATCCTTCACAACCACGCGTACCGTAAGCTGCTGACGCTCAGGCCGAACCCAGGAACCCGAACGGGCCCACCCCGTGCTGAACAGAGCGAGCTCACCGTGAACTTTACGTTCGTGACGCCCTGCTCCTTGGCCAGCTCCGTACCCCGCTGCACCTGCTTCGGAGACAGCGTGATACCTGTGGAGAGGGCAAAGTAGAGTAGTTCAGGCGGTCTTTAAAGGAGGTCCAGGTGATGAGGTGCAAAGGGGAGGAGAGCGGGACGCAGGTCGTGGATGTGTGCTTGGCCGTGGTGCATGTGACCCAGACCCCCCAGCCCCAGCCCCAGCCCCATCATACGAAGTCTTGCAGCGCACATTATACCCCACATCAGTCTACCCCACATCAGTGAACAATACACGAAGGACCAAAGGCTCACCTGTGACCTGGGCGTCCCTGAACTTCTTGGCGAGGTGACGGCTGGTCCCGCCAAACCCGCAGCCCACGTCCAGGATGGTCTTGGGGTTCTGAGCGCCGCTAAACCTCAACATCTCATCGACGAAGTCGAACTTGGCCTGCTTGAAGTCCTTCTTCAGGTATCCCCGCGCCAGCTCCTCGTCCGAGTAGTATCCGAGATGGATGTGCTCGCCCCAGTAGTACTCCAGCACGCCCTCCTCCGTCCACGCATCGTACTCCTGGCCCACATTGTTGTCATACTTGCGCGACGGCGTGTCCAGCACGCGCTTGATGGCATACAGGGTGAGCCCGAGGCCCGCGACGCCAGCGAGCACCGTCGGGTCGACGCCTGCTAGGCTGGATGGTGCGCTGGTCGTCGCCGTCGACGCCTCGGCGAGCTGGTAGACCTCCTGCGCTGAGCGCGTCACGCTGCTGCGAGCGCTGGTGGTCACTACCGCCTCAGAATGGACATCACCCTGAGCCCGCGTAGCCGTGCGATTGCAGGCTCGCCGCGTGTGTGAAGGCGAACACCCTGGCTGCGACCTAGCTGGCGCTGCCCGGCCAACATCGCCGCGGAGAGCGCGACCAAGCATGATGTCCTACTTGCAGCTCTACCCAAACGTGCAAGCTCTAAAGCTGGTAGAGTTCAATTGCTTACACACGTTCTACTTGGTGTGCTGGGGGAGACAAACAACAAGATGAGACGGTCGCTGTTTTGGCCGCAGGAATGAGAGGCCGCGCGAAATGGCTGGTCGGTCGGCCACCACAGACCCAAATGCCCGGCAGCCCGCTACTCGTCGTAATGCAAACTTAGTGGCTCTCTGCCTAACTGCGCTCCGTTGCACCAGCTCAGCGCGCTCGCAGCGCGTGTCGCTAACTCGTCTCCCCGCTCAGCACCACGCGCTCCCCCCGCCGCATAACTCCACGCTGGCCTCTGCCATCACCCCCCCCCTCCTACAAGCCTCCTGGCAGATGCGTTTTGATAACCCCCTCGCGAGCCATTTGTGTCGCCCTCTCTCTGTCCCCTTGCCTACCCTTTTGCCGTCTTCTGCGCCCTGAGATAGCTCCCTGAGAGTAACTGGCCTTGCCGCCCCGGCAAGGGGAGGGTCATGTGGGCAAGTGGGCGTCTAAGCACGGTACTACTATAACTCTTGATTGCGCGCCTGTATCTTGCTCTTGATGGGAGGGCCGTTGCGCGTGAGGGAGGCCCGGGGAAAGGAGACACGGGAGACGAGTTACGCGAAAAGCCGGCCAGCAAATGCAACAAGTGCACTGGTCGGCAACCATCCGCAGCCCTGCTCTTGCGAGCCTAATGCGGCGTCACCTTACCAGGCAGCATAACGAAGCCCTCCAAAACCGCCCGAAGCCGTCCGAAGCCTCCCACCCACGAGTTACCTGGGGCAGGTTACCTGAGCGTGCGGGTCGAGTGCGCAGCGTCTCCGGCGGCTCGCTATAGGCCCAGACCCGCCCAGCATCATCATACAGACCTGAACGTGAAGGGAGAAGCGCCGTGGCAGACGCGAAGGAGAAGGAGTCAGCCATCGAACATGCGCCAAGCCAGGGCGACGGCAGAAGCAGCAACAAGAAGCCTACGAGCCGCCGGAGACTGCGCGGGAGACACGAAAGAGGGCACCGAGCGGGGCAGGAGCCAGCAACGAGGACACGGCGCGGGCCGTACGGCACCCAGGACCCGGGTGGAAAAGTTACGCGGGCAGGAAGGGGTGGAGAGAGGGGTGCAGTCCGACGGGGGGCCCGGGGGGGAACTGGGGGCATTCGGCTTGTACGTGCGTGACGTGTCGTGCGTGTCGTGCGCCGTCCTGCATTACCGGAGAAACGCTGACTCGGAAGGACCACTGATGTGCGATAGAGGGCCTGCGAGTGGCCGTGTCGGAGATGGAGAGCAGATGCAGACGAGTCATGAACGGGACGGCACCTAGTGGGTGACTGGAGTCGCTGGAGTTGATGGGCCGTTTGGGTCGCTCGACTGCGCCAAGTCACTCACGACGACGCGACAAGCTTTACATTGGCGAATAGAGACAAGTTCCAGCTACCCAGAGCAATCGGGTAGCAGAACAGCCGGCAGGCCGACAAATTATGGAATTGAAAGCTGCAGGTGCACGACAGCTGTTGTTGCAAGTCTTCGCTTGTGCGCGTCCCACAGCTTACCTGCGAGTTACAGTATCTGGTGTGCATAGTGTTGTGAACATTTGCAAACTCATGGGTATGAGGAGTCGTGCGGCCGTAGGGCCAGCGTTAGCAGCATGTCTGCTTCTAGGCTGCGTGGCGTCACTGCTAACAGGAGAGGCTCTCAGAACTGGCTCTAGAGATCTTCTTCAAGAAGGTAGGCATTGATTGAGGCGCTGGTCAGCCTCCCCAGCTGCCACTCGCGACCAAAAGCATGTCCGCCGACTGCCGCAGGGCACGCAACTCGCGGGCTCCTGCAGACAACAAGTAAGCCCAACGAGGATTGGAGCCACAGCTTAACTCGGCCCTTCCAGTTGTTTGAGGGTCTGCCGACTCACGCGCTCTTGCCGGCCTTCCCCTGCGTTTACGCAGGGCCACCCCCCTCTCCACCAAAGCAGCGGCCACCTCCATCACCACCAAAAGTAGGCTAGCTTGCATCAAAATGACTTGCCATGGGCAGTCCTGCCCCTGGCCTTATGAGCCTAGACCGGAAGTGCGAAGGACACACTGGGCCCTTCTGAGAAACCCTGGGCTAACCGGCCAGTTCCCACGCCATTCCAATGCCTCCGCCATTTATTGATGGGCGCCGCCGTGCCTCTTCCTGTCCTGCTCTGCAGGGTCGGCCGCCACCCTCCCCACCCAAGGATAAGTCGCCACCCTACGTCAGGTCTCCTCCCTCGCCTCCTAAGGAGAAGTCCCCACCGTACGTAAGGTCTCCTCCTTCGCCTCCCAAGGAGAAGTCCCCGCCGTACGTGAGGTCGCCACCCTCGCCTCCTAAAGAGAAGTCCCCGCCATACGTGAGGTCGCCCCCCTCGCCTCCTAAGGAGAAGTCCCCGCCATACGTAAGGTCCCCTCCCTCACCCCCTCGCGAGAAGTCCCCGCCATACGTCAAGTCTCCTCCCTCGCCGCCCCGGAGCAAGCCCCCGCCGTCCCCTCCCCGGTCTAAGCCTCCTCCCTCGCCTCCACGCGAGAAGTCTCCTCCCTATGTGAGGTCTCCTCCCTCCCCACCCAAGGAGAAGTCGCCACCCTACGTCCGGTCCCCTCCCTCGCCCCCACGTGAGAAGTCCCCACCATACGTCAGGTCTCCACCCTCGCCTCCCAAGGCGAAGTCCCCGCCATACGTCAAGTCCCCGCCGTCCCCGCCGCGGAGCAAGCCCCCGCCTTCCCCTCCCCGGACCAAGCCCCCTCCCTCGCCGCCCAAGAGCCGGTCCCCGCCAGCCGGCGCCGCCTCCATCGATCTATCTCCTCCTGTTCGTGCAGAGGTGAGTCCGCACTGCGCGGTTATGGGCCTGCGGCCAGGGCGACGCAAAAATGCAATGAGAGAAAGCGGTGCGAAGGTGCAGAGTGGTGTAGCGGCTGGACTGTTTGTTTCCATTCTCTGGCGTAGGGTGTCAATTCTTGCAGCTTGACTCAGCCTGCGGGCGCGTGCACGCCGTGCCCTGCAGGTGATCTCTCCATCGCCCTCGCCTCCCCCCTCACCGCCACCGCCCTCGCCTCCGCCGCCCCGCCCGCCGCCTCCACCGTCGCCGCCACCACCGCCCTCGCCGCCGTAAGTCTGTATCCTCCCTGCCCTGCCCTGGCCTATCCGGGCCCCGCCTGTCCGGGCCTGGCCCTTCACAAAGTCCTTTGCTCACACCCCTTCCTTCGGGCCCCGTACCGCTGCCTTTGATCCCCTGGTGGCCCCAATCACGCAGGCCTCCATCGCCCAGGCCCCCACCGTGAGTCACTGGGGCTTTCTTCACACCTGGCTAGCTCAGTGTCCGCTCCCCGCGTTTTGCATATGTCAAGCCCAGCGCACCTGCCAGCCCCCGCTGCAAGGGAGCCCCTGCTTGCTGCCGTGCTTTTGCTGCAGCCTGGTAGCCAGGGCTTCTTACCACTGGACCCCTAGGGCTTCACACTTCCAGCCTGCACGCACTTTACCCTTGTCACTCTCTTCTCTTCCCGCCCTCTGCCCCCGCAGCATCCTGCCCGGCTTCATTGCCCTCGCCTCCAACCCCCGCGGCTGCCCCAACACACTGACCAAATGCAACAACAACCTGCCCACCTGCGGAGTGTACCGGCCCCAGTCCAACGACCCCAAGTGGACATGTGCGTGTTACGGCGGTGGCATGCCTGGGGAACGGCTCGGGATCGGACCTACGAAGTCGCTGTACTGATCTAGCACAGCCCCACCTGCCCGGACTGCTCACGACGTCACCTGTGGGCTTGCTGTGCTTGCCTGCCCGCTCCACCTGCCCACGTGGCTGTGAAGCGAAGGAGACACGCTACAACGGGGGGCCCCGAGCATGCACATTCGTTGGGGCATCCCCGTGCCCTAGCCCCGCACCCGCAACCCAGCCAGCATCCAGCTGTACTCGGAAGCCCAGCGGTACGCCCTGTCCAGACCGCCTGCACCACCTTCCGTGCTGAGGGCCGCCCCCCGCCTTGCCCCACCACAACCCCAGGCCACCGGCTGTACTCGGAGGCCCAGGGACGCGTCACTCCCCGTCCAAGCCCGATGCCCTAATCCCCTGCTAAACCCCCGTCAAACCCTAACCCCCAGGCCACCGGCTGTACTCGGAGGCCCAGAACTTCTATCTGGAGGTGGACGAATTCGAGGGCATCTCCGTGCGCAGCCAGCTGCGGGACGTGCTGTTCAGCACGTGGGGCTACAGCCAGATCGGGTCCATGGATTACGCTGACTTCGGGGTGAGGTGGGGGCGGGGGGGTGAGGTGGGGGCGGGGGGGGGGGTGACGTGGGGGAGGGGGCTTTTAGGGGTTGGGCAAGGCGGAGTGCGTCCATGGACTACGCAGTCGTCAGCGTGACGTGAGCGGGGAAAGCAAGCTAGCTTACTCTAGTGAGGGGGCGCGCGTGAGAGGCAGGGAAGGGGGGGTCGACGGGCGGGGCCATGGGCTACGCAGGCTTCGGGGGGAAGGGGGATGCGCAGATGGGGGGAAGGGGGAAGGGGGCGTGAAGGGGGATGCGCAGATGGACGGCGAGGCGAGGCGAGGGAAAGGGGCTTCAAGGGGTTGAGCAAGGGGGGCGGGTGAAAGGGCGTGCACTGCTTACCGGCACCTGCAGCTGGCCGTAGTGGGCAAGCAGGGACAGGGGCGCAGGGCAGGAAGGGGCACCCCCCTAACAATGACGTGCTTTTGCTGTCGCTACTGTCGCTGACGTTGAACCTGAGGTTGAGAGGGACCAGCAGCTGGCCGTAATGGGCAAGAAGGGACAGGGGCGCAGGACAGGAAGACCCCCTGACAAAGGGGCACATGTGCTGCTGCTGCTGCTGCTGCTGCCCCTTCCCGCAGGACTCTGTGTCGGCCGTTCTGCTGACGGGCGAGGGCAAGTGGATCCAGGTGGCGCAGGACGATGGCCGCGTGTTCACGTCCTCGGACAACTTCGGCACGAGCTTCCCGGAGCGTGCGGGCGCCGCCAACGGGCCCTTCACCCTCAACGTCTGTGAGTGGCGCGTCCGTTCTGGGGCTACCTTGTGGGCGTGGCGTGCTGCGCTGCGGGCGGGCACCTGAGGGAGCGTGCTCATAACAATTTCCTGGTATCGGATTAAACCGCTCCTGAAACCTGACCAGGCCTGATCTGAGCTCACACACATCGCTCTCCTCAAATGCAGCCAACACTGGAGAGCTCATGATCCTCAACAAGTACGGCGCCAAGACCTGGACCTCTGTCGCCATTAGCACAGGTGCGTAGCGATAGGTCGGACGCAGGGAGGCAGTGCTTGGGTACGCCAGAGCGGCGCAGCGCGTCCGGCCTAGCCCCCTGCTCGGCCGGCCCCGGCGGCACGGCAGGGGCTGAGCCCCGTTGCATCGGCGCGCCTAGCCAGCGCGCCCCCCCCCCCTCCGTGCAAGGCAGTGCTGAATGTGCATGACGTTCTTCTTTGTCCACCCACGCCCCGCATGACACCCGAACCTCCCCAATGCGCTCTTGCGTGCAAGGCAGTGCTTGGCTCTCCAGGGATTTCCCGGGTCCTCATTGCGTCATTGTCCACCCGCGCCCTGCTTGACCCGCCCTCCACACTGCCCCACTTACGTCTCCGCATCCTGCCCCTCGCCCCTCTGCGCAGCGACGTGCGTGCGAGACAAGCGCGCCTCGTGGACCGCGGGCACATCTGACGGGCAGGACTCGTGGATAGTGTGCGTCTGCCCGCGCGGCTCCGCCAACGTAAAGAACTGGCTGGACCGGACCGACGCGGGGTCCGTGTGCTGGGGTGAGCGGGGTGGTTGGGGTGCCGTCTTGAGGGTGGGGCCCCAGCCGCCTCACCGACCCCAGAGAGTTAGCCAGTCACCCCACCCAACCCCATCCCACCCCACCCTAACCCCTTTCCCATGCCGCCTCGCTCCGCCCAGACCTGCCCGAGCCCCTCATCCTCACCACCGAGACCAACCCCATCGGCTCCGCGCCGCCCATGGCCGTGGGCCTGCCCCCCCGCGCCGCCGCCACCCCCGGCGCCCAGCTGACTCAGCAGCTGCTCGACCCCGCCAGCGCCAACCTGGACTTCGTACTGCAGCAGACCGGCAACGGTGCGCCCGGGCGGTTTGGGATCCTGTCTGGTGGGGGCGCTGCAATAGTTGCGGCAAAGGAAGAGGGGGCTGCCCGTTCGCTTTTCCGGCCGACCGTGGCCCCCAGAGGCTGCCCCCGCTCGTTTGTTCGCTAACCTTTCCCTTGCCATAACCTCCTCCTGACGCGCTCCGGGCCCGTGTAGATGAAACGTCGTTCTGGTTTGACAGTGATGATTACGACACGGTGTGTTGTGCTTGGGTGGTGGTGGAAGAGGGGGCTAGGGGCTTGGGCGGCAGGGTGGAGGAAGGGTGGCGCGGCGCCGCCCCCCGTTGCATGCGCACCCCCTAAGAGGCTGTTCTGCTGTTCACGCCGGGTCCTCGAGGCCTCGAGGTTCATTCATGTCAGCTTATCTGGGGGCACTCAACGACTCAAGGCTGGCACTTGAGGCCGCTTGCAGGTCGCCCGTCGTAAGCCTGCAAGGCTGACCTCGTCTTGCCCTGTCCCTCGCAGGTCGTGTACTGTGAGTGGCCTGGGAGGAGGTGCCGAGCTGCTTGGCAGGCTGGGGCACAGCGAGAACCCGTGCCGCCCGTGGTTGTCCGGCGGGGCTTTATCAGGGATATCCGATGCAACCCTCCAGCTCGACCACATGTTCGGGCCCCCTTCGCGAAGGCACACGCCTGCCCCACAAAGTACTCATCCCGCTGCCGCAACCCAGGCGTCCGTCCTCCCCCATCCCTCTCTCCCTCCACCTTCCCCTCCCCCTTCCCCTACCCACAGTGCCCCCTTCCCCACCCCATCTCCCTCTCCCTCCTCCCTCCCCTCCCAGACTGGCTCCGCCTCAACACGGCCGAGGGCCTCTGCGCCACCGCCACCAAGGGCGGCGGCGCCCTGGCGCTGCAGCCCTGCGACAAGGGCGACCAGGGCCAGCACTTCCTCGTCGAGCGGGTCACCTCGCAGCTGGTGGCGCTGCAGGCCCGCGTGGAGTTCACCAAGAAGGGCGCGCCGTGAGCCTGGGGGGCCAATCAGGGTGGGGGTGTGGGCAGGCGCCCCACACGGCGGCAGGGTGGGCTGCAGTGGCGTCTCCCTGGCCCCACTTGTCCACCCCAGCAGGGGGATGGGCGGCAGCAGAGTCTCTGACGTGGGTGGCTGGCTTGGCCATATGCAGGGCACAGGGCCGGACGCGTGGGGGCCTCCAGCGCGCTGCAGCCCCTAGCCCCTTGCCCCGGCTGAACCTCTACGGGTACCACATGACTCCACCCATCCTCCCCGGGGCTCTCAACTGCCACTTGCACCCCCACCCCCCACCCCAGGTTCTGTGTGGAGGTGTCTGGCGCCAGCACGGCCCTGGGCGCCACGCTCACCCAGTCCAAGTGCACCTACGGCGTCGGCCAGCGCTTCCGCTTCTACACGCCGCCGCCGGGTGCGTGCCGCTTTCCTTCATGTCCTTGTACCTGCGCAGCCGTTAACGGTGGCTAGGCACAGGCACGAGGCATATCCATTCACTCCACACTTGAATCACCGTATTGGTACACGCAACCCTATAGTTGTTCCCGCGTTTTTCCCCTCCCGCCAACCCCGCTTCCGCACCCGCGTTCTCCCGCGCAGCCGCCCGCCGCTCCCTGCAGTCCCGCTCAGGGGCCAGCACCGACGGCGACGGTGGCATGGACACTGCGAGCGAGCTGCTGCCCTGGGAGCGGGCCGACCTGGATCTGGAGCTGCTGCCCGAGTGGAAGCGGGACCTGGTGGAGGCCTACCGGTCCGGCCGCATGCCCTGATCGGGCCGTGATCGGACCCGGCTTGCTCGCCTTGTTCGGGAGGGCTGGCTTGGGGAGCGTGGCGCTTCGCTGGGAAGGTTTGCTGCTCGCTCCTCCCCTCGGGAAGCCGGGCTTCGGAGCGCCTTGGCCCAGGCGGAGCTCCAAGAGGCGCTCGGAAGGGTAGGGAATAGGGAGGGTCCCGTATGTGATCGGCGCTATGGCACGTGGAGGGGGCCAATCGCCGGGTGTGCCTCTCGCTGAGGGCCCGCGT
The DNA here is from genome assembly GCA_016858145.1 of Edaphochlamys debaryana. Lineage (NCBI taxonomy): Eukaryota > Viridiplantae > Chlorophyta > Chlorophyceae > Chlamydomonadales > Edaphochlamys > Edaphochlamys debaryana. The sequence continues at coordinate 746,910 of JAEHOE010000046.1, forward strand.
GGGGGGGCGGCTCGGAGCGAATGGCAGCGCAGTGCAACTGTGCGTGGGGATGGCGCTGCCGCGACAGGTCAGCCGCCCGCCGGATGGGTCCGGCGGTGCAGCGCAAAGGATAACGCGGGCCGGTTAGGTTGGGGATCGCTTTTTTTTGAATAAACCGTTGGCGGATATCTATGCTAGATACCTTATAGACGGTGCGATCTGACTAGCGGTGGATCGAGCCTTGCATGTGCATAGGCTGGATCTCAGAATCTGCCTCGTGCTCATTCATCCGTAACCTAGTACGGTAAGCACATGGGGAGTATGGTACACGTGCCGCGGGCCGGGCTTGCGGTATTCTTGGGGTGCCGCATTGATGAGGGGACATTCATGGGGGGAACCGGACGCCATGGCGTGGGGGCATCGCTTGCGCCTCTCATCTTAGTCTAACATGCGCGATACACGATGCACACTCCCAGAACCACTGCTGTTGCCTTGGTTGGTGGTGCTGAGCGTTGGTTGGTTGTTGCAACTTTCCGAATGGCGGGCGGCGCGGTGGGGTAGCTGGAGGGGGGGAGGTAGGGACGTGCTGGAGCACCATACCACATGAGCATCAACAGATTCATGCTCATCATAATTCGAAGCCTCGGCTCATGACCATGTTGTCCCCGCACTCAATTCTGTAAGTCTTCATCTGGGCGCCCCTTCTCTGGCACTGATGCCTGCCATTGCGATCTTGGGGGCCGGCCGCACGACAACCGCATAAGGGCAGCTCAAGGCCACACTCCGTCCATGACTCTACGTATCCCTCAGCATCCATGCCATCGACTGACGACGTCGTCTAAATGGGGCCGGGGCAGCTGGTGAACGCCATCCCCCGTCCCAGCATGCCTTGCCTTAATCACCGTAGCTCAACGGATGTGAATCGATAACCGACCCCGATAAGGGCGTTCGGGAGTGGGAGCGAAGTTAGAGCGGAGGATACCCCGAGACTGCTGCTGTCTGGGACCCACTGCGGCTGCCTGGGACCCACGGAGCTCCCGCGCGCAACGGATCGGCCCAGCCGCGTGAGAAGATGATCAGCTTCAACAATCGGGCAGGGAGAAGCCCCCCAAAAGTCGCCGACCGACCACGACCCGCTGGGCCGGTGCTCGTCCAACCTGCATGAGCCGAGCCCGCCCGAGGACCGTCCGATAGCTTGCGAACGCACCCGGAGAAGCAACGATTTGAGCGACGGGTATAGCACGGCCGCAACGCGCGCATGTAAGAACCCAGCAACGCGCTGGCACACGGCATCGGAGGCACCGCGGACAAGCGCGACCGCGACACCGTAGGCAGTCACGAGAAGCACCGCACCACAAACAGAACAATACGCGGAGGCAAGGAGCCGTAGGCATAGCAGGAGCGCGGACATGCAACTGCATGTCCCCACGACGAGAACTCAGCCGAAGGCGCCATGCGTAGAGGCGACGAGCAACGCCGCGAAGCCTACGCAGTGGCAAACGGCGCGACGACGGCCGCGCGCAGGCAAGAAGCAACAGAACATGTAGAATGTGGAGGCGGCGCCCCAGCGGATGGCATCGCGACACGGGAGGGGAGAAGGCCGCGGACGGCGTGCAAGCTGCAGCACCGTAGGGGACGGGGGCGGTTCACCAGCAGAGCCCTCCCAGCGGCAGCGGCCAGGCAGCACCCAGCACCCAGCGCCCAGCGCCCGGCAGCAGCGCTCAAGCGCGCACCGGCAACGCCCAGCGACAGCGCCCTCGCCTGGCGGCAGCGCCCAGCGGCAGCGCCCAGTCATGTGCGACGCCCGCACTGGTCGCACAACACCCAGCAGCCGCGCCCAGCAGCCGCGCCCAGCGGCCGCGCCCAGCGCCCAGCAACGGCGCCCAATGGCAGCTCCGAGCTGCAGCGCCCACGCAGGGCCTAGCGCCGAGAGGCAGCTCCGAGCTGCAGCGCCCACGCAGGGCCTAGCGCCGAGCGGCCAGTGCCGGCATCTTGCGCTCAGGTGGCGCCCAGGCTCAGGGTCCAGCGGCAGCGCCCGGCGGCAACGCCCAGCTGCAGCGCCCAGTGGCAACGCCCAGCGCCCAGCAACGGCGCCCAGTGGCAGCTCCGAGCTGCAGCGCCCACGCAGGGCCGAGCGCCCAGCGGCCAGCGCCGGCACCTTGCGCTCAGGGGGCGCCCAGGCTCAGGGTCCAGCGGCAGCGCCCGGCGGCAGCGCCCGGCGGCAGCGCCCGGCGGCAACGCCCAGCGCCCAGCAACGGCGCCCAGTGGCAGCTCCGAGCTGCAGCGCCCACGCAGGGCCGAGCGCCCAGCGGCCAGCGCCGGCACCTTGCGCTCAGGGGGCGCCCAGGCTCAGGGTCCAGCGGCAGCGCCCGGCGGCAGCGCCCGGCGGCAGCGCCCGGCGGCAGTGCCTGACGGCAGCGCCCAGCGGCAGCGCCCAGCGGCAGCGCCCAGCGCCCAGTAACGGCGCCCAGCTGCAGGGCCGAGCTGCAGCGCCCACGCAGGGCCTAGCGCCCAGCGGCAGCGCCCAGCGGCAACGCCCAGCGCCCAGCAACGGCGCCCAGTGGCAGCTCCGAGCCGCAGCGCCCACGCAGGGCCGAGCGCACTGCGGCCAGCGCCGGTACCTCGCGCTCAGGTGGCGCCCAGGCTCAGGGTCCAGCTGCAGCGCCCAGCGGCCGCTCCCAGCGGCAACGCCCAGCTGCAGCGCCCAGCGGCAACGCCCAGCGCCCAGCAACGGCGCCCAATGGCAGCTCCGAGCTGCAGCGCCCACGCAGGGCCGAGCGCCCAGCGGCCAGCGCCGGCACCTTGCGGTCAGGGGGCGCCCAGGCCCAGGGTCCAGCGGCAGCGCCCGGTGGCAGCGCCCACCGCCTCGACCCCAGCGCCCAGCTCCCAGCGCCCAGCGGCGGTAGGTGTCCCTCGGCACAGTCGGCAGCGCCCAGAGCTCAGCAGCCAGCAGCACTGCCGTGGGGTCCCACTCGCCGCAAACCCGGAAAGCCATGCTCCCTCGCCATGGCCGCGCCCATGCCTCGCACCACGAACAGCAGAGGCAAGCAAGCCGCGCTGCAGTGCGATGCAGCGCTCTCCGGCCCACGCCGCCCATCCACCGCGCCCAGCCACGCCACCACCCGGAGCCGGAGGGTTTAAGAGCAGGCTGGCAGCACCTCCGCCTGTGAGCTGGCGCGGCTTCTGACGCATGCGCCGGGGATGGCTTGGGAAGGGAGTCTGTTACGTGGGCCGCGGTTGTCGGACTTGGGGATAGAGGGGCGAGCGGGAGGGTCGGCATTGCGACGTCTCCGACCGCAGAAGGGAGCACCGCGCCCTTGACACCACCACAGCACGCCACAGATCCGCCGATTGTCCGGGTTCGACTCCCCTTCGGCGCCGTGCACACCCACACTTGCCGCAGCCACCCTGCAGGACGGAGCTACGGTCCCCATTGAGCCAAAGCCCATGTTACGCCTCAGTTGCCTAGGGAATGGGGACGGCTGATGCTTCTGGTGCGCCAAGGCTTCACGGATAGGAGTTGAGTAACGGGTAGGGGCGGGTGCCGACGTCTGGGTGGACGTCCACGGACGAGCTTGCTGTGCGGACAGATCGACAAGATTGTGAAGGTTACACTTGCGGCTCGGCGCCGAGGCCGGCCGGCGGACTACGGGGGGCGACGGAGCCGCTTTAGTCGCCTCCGCAAAGTCGACTCTTTGGGCCCGCAGGCGCCTGAGAAGCGTAGCACCAAGGATGGGAAACTCTTCTCGGGTTGAAATTTGCTTTGGCTAGAGGAGAACCCGGGCTGGCGCAGGGCGGCAAGGCTGTTGGACCTCGGGCAGGGGGACGGGCCCGGGGGACGGGGGACGTGGCACCCTTTGACACGGTTTGGCGCGCTCCTGTAGATCTCTGTTGCCCGACTCCCGCCTGCCCAGAGACCACACAACCGCTTGCGAGTACGCTAATAGCTCACCAACCCCACTGAAGCGCTGCCTACCAACGTTCAGGGAAAGGGTGCAGCTGATGCTGAGTGCGCCACCACCCCAACGCGTCGATTCTTGACCAGCGGTCCCCATGGCGACTTAGGCTGTCTTAGCCGTGCTCAGCAATGCTGATGTGATGGGCGTGTTGCTGCAGTTTGTGGGCGGCGATGGCCGCGAGCTGCGAGCCCTCCGCGCGGTGTGCAGCGACATGCGGCGCGCGTTCGATTGCGCGAGAAGAGAGCTGCGCGTGAATCACGCGAGGAAGGGCCTGACCGAGGGCGCTAAGGCTGTCATCATGCGCGGGGCGGTCTCCGCGCTGGACCGCGGCTGCCGGCCTTTGGATGTCACCCTTGCGGTCATCGATAGGCACGCGTAAGTTGGACATTAGTCCCACGGTGGCTAGCCCTGTTGCCACATCGTTGCTGCCCCCTCACGCTGTTCCCGCCTGCCCCGCGCATCTGCAGGCAGGAGCTCCTCAGTGCCTTCGCCTGCACGTCCCTACAGCGCAGCCTCCCCACTACGTCTCTTCATCTGGCGCTGAAGTTGCTCACGCCCAGCACAGCACCCGCCCTGGCCTGTGCCTTCCCGGCACTCCGGCGCCTGTGCCTGTTCCTACCGGCGACAGCGTCAGACCGGATCCTGCCGGCGGCCCAGGCCCTGGCCCTCCTCACGGGCAGCGGCACGGGCACGGGTCACGACGAGCAGCAGCCGGCCGAGGCAGGCGGGCAGGGGCTGGGAGGCGCGGAGAGCTCGGCAGCCCCATGTGGGTCGGCTGCTGCCGGGGGCTCGGCTCCTGGCCCGGCGCAGTCAGCGGTTGCCGCTGCCGGCCTCGAGCCCCTCCCCAGCGCGGCAGTGACCATACCCCCGCTGCAACCGGGCCGTCCGGGGCTGGCGGGCCTGAGGGAGCTGAAGCTCTTCTCCGATGGTGTCATCCCACCGCCGCTCCTGGCCCCGCTGTTCGGCGGCCTTGCTGGCATCACACAGCTCGAGCTGACGGAGGGCCTGGTGTCCGCCGTCCACGTCACCTCCCTTCAGCCGCTGACGCAGCTGCGGCGGCTGAGTCTGCAGGCGATCGAGCTGCGTGTTGGCGGCGAGCCGGATGGGTTGACGGCGCTGTCGGCCCTCACGCATCTGGCTGTGAGCGCAATCGCGATGCGCGAACCGCCCGTGGACGCCAACTGGATCGACCTGAACCAGGAGGAGCAGGAGCTTGATGAGATGGACAGGCGACAGCTTCCCAGCTGCGAACTACCCGCTCAGCTGGAGGTGCTGGCGCTGGGAGGCTGCGTGGACGACGGGGGAGAGCGCTGGGACGGGCTCCAGCTGCTGTCCGGCTTAAGCGGCGGGCCGTGCCTGACTCGGCTTGACCTCTCGGCCTTGTCAGATTACGAATCATGCTTCTATGCCTTCTACATCACACGCCTAACCAGCCTGCAGCAGCTGTATACGCCCAAGACGACTCTCGTTCTGGACTCGGGCCTCAGCCAGCTGACTGCGCTCACCCAGCTCGTCGCAAGCGACCTGCAGTCAACGCATGAGCTGATGCCCAACCCAGATGGGCCTGGCTTCGTCATCCACCTCCACCCCTGCACCCTCCCGCCCCGGCTGCCCTGCCTCACGCTCACCGGAAAGTGCGGGGCATGGCACCCAGGCCGGCAAGACCCGGGCCCCCCCAAGCTGCTTGGGCAGGTGGGCCTCGTGACTGGTACGGAGCATCTGACGCGGCTCGAGCTCTTGAACGACCAAGGCAAGTTCCAGATCCCCGCAGGCCCGCTAGCCGGGCTGGTGGGGCTGAAGGAGCTTGATCTCCCACGCGCGGACCTGCTGGGCCCAGGCAGCCTGGCCGAGCTGACGGCCCTGACCCTGCTGCGGGTTCGGCGGCTGGTGCGGCCAAGCCCCGAGTCAGCGGCGGGGGCAGCAGAGGCCGGCCCCCCGCCGCCAGCCGAGGAGGGGGCCGTCTTCGAGCTGCCGCCCAACCTGCAGCTCCTGACGGTCAAGTACCTAGCTGACCGATATGCCCCTTCAATGGACGATTTCATTCTGTCAGGGCCTCCGGCGCCGGTGCGCCTTACGTGTGCCCACGGCCCAGCCCGCCTGCACATCAGCGGTGACTGGAGGCAGCCCCTGCTCTCCGCAAACCTCCTCTTGGGGTTGGCCGGGCTGAGGGAGCTAGAGGCGCCGTGCGCCAGGCTCTGTCTCGGACCCGCGGGCCTCTCGGCGCACACCTCCCTGACCGCGATCAACGTATACGCGCTTGTGCTGTCCGAGGAGAGCCTTGAGGGTGCGGGCGCGGCGTGCGGCGCTCCCCTGCTGCCGCCCCGGCTGCAGAAGTTGATGCTGCGCGACCGGCTGAGCATGGAGGAGCTTGCGGCACTGGGCAGGGCGCCCGAGGGGCTGCGCTCACCCCTCTGCGCGGGGCTGCGTCTGGTGGAGCGCGGGCACGTGGCATCGTCGGGGGAGCTCCTCCCCGCAGCGCAGGACACGGTGTGCAGGGCGGCGCGCTTCCTCGCCGCCGTGGCCGAGCCGCCCACGCAGTTCTCCATCGAACTTGGCTCACCTCAAGTGCGCAGCCCTGACGACGAGTACATGACCAGCCCGGTGTGGCATCTCCTGCCAGTTGGCTCCATGGCAGCCTCAGCCGCGGGTGGTGCGGGGGGCAACGAGGGCTCGGTGCCGCCCAGCCACGCGCCCTGGCTTGCGGCCCTGGGCGGGATGCCGCTCCGGAGGCTCAGTCTGTGGAGCGTGGCGCTTTCTCCACGGGACCTACGGGCGCTGGCGAGCCACATGACCCAGCTCCAAGTGCGCGGGGGTTCGAACGGGTGCAGGGGACTGGGCATGTCCGGCATGCAGCGTGGGTGTGAGCGCTGGCAGGGGCTGCCCTGGGACGCAGGACCCTGGGTGAGGGCCCGAAGCAGATGCCTTCCTCTCAAACTCTCCCCCACGCCTCGCCCGCCCCTCCACACACTTTCAGGTCCTCACCCTCAGCGTGAGCGACCTGCGAGACCTCTCCTCGCTGCCCCTGCTGGGGGGCCTGAGGCAGCTGCAGGAGCTGCAGCTGGACTGTGGGGGCTGGTTCGGCACGTGGACTGATCCATGCAGACCCGTGTTGCTGCCTTGTGGAGGCGACGACGTCTTCTTGCCGCTCGGTGACATGGAGCGCCACTGTCGGGACCTTTCCTGCCGCCAGCCCCCGCTCTCGACGAGACAGAGAGCCCCTCGTACTGCCCGCACTGCAAGGAGTACGGCAGCCGAGCCGTACCCCCGGGCGCCGCTGAGGCGCTGCTGGGGCTGTGCGTGGCGGCACCCGACACGCTGAGGCGCGTGCGGCTCAACTTCTTCGGCTGCAAGAGGTCTCAGCCCGCGTTCGGCCTTCGAGCCCTGGTGCGAGTCCTGCAGCCGCAGCTGGAGGCGGGGGGGCGGAGTGGCGTGGAGCTTTTGGTGGGAGCGCCGCGGGGTTTAACTCCTCTAGATTTTGGCTTCTAAGGGAGGCATCGCTGGTGCATAAGTTTTCCCTGGCGCGAATCATTCTTATGAATGCTTATGGATGATTGATGGGCTAGTTGTGAGCACTGGAAGCTACGGACAGCGGTCCCGTGCTTTAAACAGGATCTGAGAGGCAGCCCTTGCTGACGTTGAATAGGACTGTGTGTAGATGGCAACAAGGATGCATTGCCTGCGAGCGCATGGTGGCTGACTGGAATATGGCACAGGGTAGTGACCAACCTTCACGGCCGTTGGGTTGGGAGATTGGAATATGGTCGATTGGGCTTGAACGGGCCTCCGAGGTTTGCACTGGGACGAGCAGTGTCCCTCAAGGCGGTTGCTAAGCGTGAGCCACACCCGGTCCCTCGGTCATATGGGAGCTGGGCTGAACAGGGCCTGTCGGTGGGGGCTTGCTTCAATCTGATCTGGGGGGATTTTGCCTTGTGGTCCGGTAACTGCTTTCTGAAGATCAGGTAAACCGGATGCCGCCCGCTTAGGGGCTTAGACGTGATGCTGGCGTTGAGCACATGTGGGTGCTAGGGGTTGCTATAGACATCGGGGCGTAGTGCTGGCACTACGTGTGGTGGAGTGGGCGCTTCAGCGATGCGCAGGGGCAGCTCAGCCCGAGGAGGTGGGCCCAGGTGGGCCCTGCGCAGCTTGATAGATAGCTCCACAGATAAGAACAGGAGGTATGGAGGCAGATGTGGGGAACAATGGAACCTACTTGCAGGAGCGAAGGTGCAGCACTCGGTGCATTGGCTTGGCGCTGGGGCGTCACGCGTGCAGGCCGACGGGCAGAGTTCTTGGGAAGTCCCGGATACCTCCGCATACACTACCCGTACCACGCTCAGCCCGTCGCCATAGTGTTTATGCTTACCATTCGGTCCCGTGCCAGGCGGGGCGGGCTCAGCCCAAAAACGAAGAACGGCACCAGGCGGGGCGGACCCCGGACCGGGCAACACAGGGGTGCAGGGCACGTCGGCAGCCGGCACATCTTGGCACGCTGCCGACGGTTATTTAGCCCCTTGCGAGTACTCGCCTGGCACTGCCCCTTGCGAATACACACCTGGCTCACCGTACTGAGGCTTCTTGCCAAAGGCCCCAACGCCCGGAAATATTGTATTGAGCGCGCCACCATCTTACCGGTCGAGCGCCAACTACCCAGTCCCATGGAGGTCTTGAATGTACATGAAGCGGACGGGGAGGCTATCTTAGCCTTGCTCAGCAACGCTGATGTGATGGGCGTATTGCTGCGAGCGGCGGGTGATGATGGCCGCGAGCTGCGAGCCCTCCGCGCGGTGTGCAGCGATATGCTGCGCGCTTTCGACCGTGCAAGGAAAGTGATAATGGTGAAGGACACGGCGGATCTGCTGGCGGACGCGACGGCGGTCATCGTGCGCGGGGCCGTGTCCGCGCTGGCCCGCGGCTGTCGGCCGCTGAATGTCACCCTGGCGGTCAATTACACGCATGCGTGAGTTGCTGAAACGTGCAGCCCCACCGTGGCTAGGACTAGCCACGGACGGGACATCCGTCCTTTCTGCCCCCTAATTCTGGACTGCCCCCACACGCCCACCCTGCCCGCCCTTGTCACCCGCAGGCAGAAGCTCCTCGGCGCCTTCGCCCGCACATCGCTACAGCACAGCCTCCCCACCGCGTCTCAAACCATCCTACTGGGACTGCTCACGCCCAGCATTGCGCCCACCCTGGCCTGTGCCTTCCCGGCACTCCGGCGCCTGTGCCTGTGCCTGTTCCTACCGGCGACAGCGTCAGACCGGCTCCTGCCGGCAGCCCAGGCCCTGGCCCTCCTCAGGGGCAGCGGGACGGGCACGGGTCACGGCGAGCAGCAGCCGGCCGAGGCAGGCGGGCAGGGGCTGGGAGGTGCGGAGAGCTCGGCAGCCCCATGTGGGTTGGCTGCTGCCGGGGGCTCGGCTCCTGGCCCGGCGCAGTCAGAGGCTGCCGCTGCCGGCCTCGAGCCCTTCCCCAGCGCGGCAGTGACCATACCCCCGCTGCAACCGGGCCGTCCGGGGCTGGCGGGCCTGAGGGAGCTGGAGTTATCCTCAGATGGCGTGGTTCCACCGCCGCTCCTGGCCCCACTGCTCGGCAGCCTTGCCGTCATCACACAGCTTGAGCTGACGGAGGGCCTGGTGTCCGCCGTCCACATCACCTCGCTCCAGCCGCTGACGCAGCTGCGGCGGCTGAGTCTGCAGGCGATCGAGCTGCGCGTGGGCGGTGAGCCGGATGGGCTGACGGCGCTGTTGGCCCTCACGCATCTGGCTGTCAGCGCAATCGCGATGCGCGGACCGCCCGTGGACGCCAACTGGATTGAGCTGAACGATGTGGAGCAGGAGCTCAGCATGATGGGGCAATGGCTTCCCAGCTGCGAGTTGCCCTCTCGGCTGGAGGTGCTGGCGCTGGGAAGTGGCGTGAATGGCCGAGACGGGCGCTGGGACGGGCTCCAGCTTTTGTCCGGCCTGAGCGGCGGCCCGTGCCTGACTCGGCTCGACCTGTCCGCGCCCTCGCCGAGTCCAAGCCGTACTTCTACGCATACTACATCACGAGCCTCACCAGCCTGCAGCAGCTGTATGCGCCCAACACGTTGCTCATTCTGGACCCGGGCCTCAGCCAGCTGACGGGGCTTACTCAGCTGGTTGTCCGCGACCTCCTGTCTTTGCCGGGGCCAGATGGGCCCGACTTGGCCGAGCCACTCCAGCCCTGCGCGCTGCCGCCCCGGCTGCCGTGTCTCACGCTTACCGGGGAGGGTGGGGCCTGGTACACCAGCTGGGGGGACCCCAACCCACCCAAGCCGCTGGGACACGTGGGGCTCCTCACCGGGACGGAGCACCTCACGCGGCTCGAGGACTTGAATGAGCGCTCGCGCCAGATGCCCATGGGCTCGTTAACCGGCCTGGTGGGGCTGAAGGAGCTTGATCTCCCATGGGGCACGCTGCTGGGGCCAGGCAGCCTGTCGGCACTGACGGCGCTGACCCTCCTCCGGGTTTACCGGCTCGTGGTGCCAAGCCCTAAAGCAGCGGCGGCCGCAGCAGAGGCAGCGGCGGCGGCAGCAGGAGCAGACGCCGCCGGGCCTCCCCCGCCGCCACCGGAGAACGCAACCGCCTTCGAGTTGCCGCCCAACCTGCAGCTGCTGACAGTCGGAAGCATAGCTGGCGGCTTCGACTCCAACCTGGATGTGCTGGTCGAGCCGACTGCTGCACGCTGGACGTGCGCCCGCGGCCCGGCCCGCCTGCACATCGGCGGTGGCGGATGCCAGTCCCGGCTTGCCGCAGACCTCCTGTTGGGGCTAGCCGGGCTGAGGGAGCTCGAGGCTCCCGGTGTTAAGCTCTGCCTCGGGCCCGCTGGCCTGTCGGCACACGCCTCCCTGACCGCGATCAACGTACAAGCGCTGGTGTTTCCCGAGGGCGCTCTGGAGGCGAGCGCGTGCGGAGCTGATGAGCGCAGCGTGTCCCTGCTGCCGCCGCGGTTGGAGCAGCTGTTGCTGTCATGGCCGTTGAAGCTGGCGGAGCTGGCGGCCCTGGGCAGGGCGCTGGAGGGCCTGCGCTCACCCCCCTCTGAAAACGTGTTGGTTTTTGAGGAGGGCAAGGACATGGCGCCGTCCGGCGAGCTGCTTTCCGCAGCGCAGGACACGGTGTGCAAGGCCGCGCGCTTCCTCGCCGCCCTGGCCGAGCCGCCCACGCAGTTCTCGCTGGGCGTGTGGAAGCGCAAGTCCGATGCCCCAGATGACCCAGATCTCGAGTCCTCGGCCCCGCGGCCGAGGCTGAAGCTGCTGCCGGTTGGCTCCATGGCAGCCTCGGCCGCTGGCGCGGGGGACAGCGAGGGCTCCGTGCCGCCCAGCCACGCACCCTGGCTGGCGGCCCTGGGCGGGATGTCGCTGAGGCAGCTCAAGCTGTGGAGCGTGTCGCTGTCCCCCGGGGACATGCGGGCGCTGGCGACCCACATGCCCCAGCTCCAGGTGCGCGGGGACGCAAGCGTGTGCGGACAGGGAGAACACGCTAGGCTCATGGGTGGCTTTAGGCATAAGGCTTGAGGCTTGAGCTGTAGCAGGGGCGGAGCAGGGACGTGCGATCTGGGTCGAGGCCCAAAGCGAATGCCTGGCTCCTAGCAACCCTTCCCCACAACGCACCCACCCCTCACCCCAGCCCGCCCTTACCCTATCTAACCTACCGTCAAGCCTGCCTTACGATGTACCGTGCCGTCCCCTCCGCCCACGTGGCCCAGGTCCTCGCCCTCGGCTTGCCGACCGACTTGCACGACTTCTCCACCCTTCCCCTGCTGGCGGGGCTGCGGCATCTGGAGACGCTGGAGCTCCGGTGCGCAGGCTGGTTTTGCAAGTGGACGGATGGACTGGTGGAGCCGAGGCTACTGTCGTGTGGACTCGACGCTCCGGCCTTCGACGACACGGACAGCCCTTCGTACTGCCCCCGCTGCGATGGGTACGGCAGCGGGCCCGTACCCCCGGGCGCCGCTGAGGCGCTCCTGGGGCTGTGCGTGGCGGCCGATGATGGGGCGTCGTCCACCGGGGGGCATGCTGGGCTTCTCCAAATCGTTGTGGGCCAGTCCAGGAGCATGCAAGGGCAGGCAGGCTGGGTAGCGGCAGCCTCAGGAAACGGCGGAGCGCTCGCGGAGGGGCGGGGATATCGTGCTGGTTGCGGCTTGGGTGCTCCCGTTGCGCGGCCCCACGGGGTGGCGCATGGCAGGCAGTCAGTGTGTGGTGGCTCAGCCAGGCGTGCTGCACATGCGAGGCAAGGGTGGGTGAGGACACTGCCGAGCCGCTAGGTATGCGGGGCGGTGGGCCCCGTAGGGGGATGGTAGCAGCAGCGTGGAAATAGAAATAGAAATATCTAACGCCGGGTTACCCCTGGCGTGGGTTAAGGAGGGCGGGTTGGTCAGACCCGCCACCATGGGGGTGCCTCCGCACCCTTTGTGCTCATCCTGGCCGGAGGGTCCTGTAGGTTTTCACGATGCTCTTGAGGCGGCTCACCGCGTGCCGGTGCAGGCTGTGGCAGCAGGCTTTTGCCTCGGTAGCCGTGACGCCCAGGGTCTTAAGCAGGGGGTTGAGGGTGCGGGGCACAGTGCCGGTGTGCCCTAGGGTGACGATGGTCTGTCGGGAGTAGTGGACGGTCCAGCCGTCGCTCCGCAGCAGCTCGGCGAGGTGCGCGTGTTGTGAGAGCTTCTCTTGCAGCTTTTGGGCGTGGGCCAGGTCGTTGCAGTACCCGACTTCGATCAGGTAGATCGGGTAGTGGGATTTGTCTGCAGGGGCTTTGTAGCCCTCTTTATTGGTGTTGCGGCTGGGGAGGTTGGGGATGAACAGGATGTCGGGCCGCATGCGGTCTGTCTCTGTGCTGCCCAGGCCACTGGGGGCTAGCCAACTGGGTAGGCGCTTGCCTGAGGCGTATTCCGGGGCGGTGTCAGCCCGCCTGGCGTCCATGAGCATGAATCCGCCCCCCGGTTGCCGGCTTGGAGGCAGTCTGCAATGGTTCGGACGGCTCCGTCGTGCCTCAGGATGTACAGTCCTTGCATGAAGGCGTGGAGGCAGCCTCCCAGCAGGTGTCCGATGGTCCCGCACCGCCGTTCGCCGTTGGCGCTGTGGCAGTGGGGGCAGTTGCTGTCGGGGACGTGGCCGTAGCGTTTGGCTAGGGCGGGGCAGTACATGGTGCCATACCTGGCGCCCAGTACTGCGCTGAGGGTCCAGGGGTCGCCGCGCGGTTTCGCGCAGGTCAGGTTGCTGGAGGTCGGGCAGAGGTCGGGGGCGGCCTGTCGCCAGCGTTCGCTGAACACGCCTTCGTTGGTGTATCCCGCATGGGCGCTGGGTGGTATCGCCTTGGCGAGTGCCCTTCCCATGTCGCTGACATAGCGGAGCCCGGGGTCGGTCAGCCACCACAGGCGGGAGAAGGGGTTTGGGTCGGCGTACGTCGCAGCCCTCATGGTCGGCTGCAGCCTCCTCGGCTCCCTTGTCTGCTTGTTCGTTTCCATATAGTCCAGTATGCGACACCACCTTCACTAGGCGCACGGGCACGTTTCGCGAGGCGAGTTCCTCTAGCGCATCGACGATAGCGAACAGTAGCGCTCGTGCCTTTGACAGGCGCAGCTTACGGGGCTCCTTGATTGCGCGTAGGATGAGGTCCAGCGAGGCTTGCGAGTCGCTGGCGATGGTCAGCTCGTCGCAGTCGCGGCCGAGCTCGACTAGCCCTGCTCGTATTCCAGAGAGCTCAGCGCGCGTGATTGTGTCGGTGCACCATCTTCGGAGCCGTTGGGGTCGATGAGGAGCACGCGGCCAATGGACCATGCACATGCGCCTGTGCGGGTGCGTTCTCGGCCGTTCACCTCCACGGAGCTTTTGCTGCCGTCGGTCCATACAACGGTGTCGGGGTTGAATCGTAGCGGGAGGCGTGCCGGGAACGTGTCCGCGGCCCAGCCGCCGGGCAAGGGGCCGACGACGGTCGCGGGCGGGTCGGGCGGTGGTTGGGCCCGGAGGCTACATGCCCTTCGGCGCGCCTCGTGTGGCACAAGCTTGGGCGCGGCTGGTGTCTCCGGCCGTTCGTGGGCGGGCACGAGCCTGGGCGGGGCAAGCTTCGTGGCACCTCTGTTTAGGAGCTCAGTCCTGAGGGTCGCCCAGCGGCTTGGAACTTCACCTGCGCCGCTCCCGTTCAGGGCGGCTATCCCGTCATCGTTGGCAACGAGCACCAGGCGCATGCCGTGCCGGGGGCCGGGGCGGTCTTCAGGTAGTCCAATCCCGGTGGTGAGGGGGCAGATGCTGTCTGGCAGCCGGGCGAGGGAGTGCACGTGGCGGTGGTTGAGGAGGCGTGTATAGGGGGCGGTGTTGCTCCAGGGGAGCACCAGCAGGCTGACGGTGGGGGTGCCGGAGCCGTTGCTGACTTCCGCGCTGGCCGCTGCCCACTGCAGGGCCTTCAACCCCGAGGCGGGGTCGTGCGGTGGGTGGGCCATGGACAGGCCCGCCATGAGGGTGGAGTAGGCCTCGCCAGCGGCTCCAAACAGGCGGGTGTCTGTCAGGTAGGATGCAGTCAATGGGTGTAATGGGTGAGGGGGAAGGGGGGGGGCAAGCCCGGGGGGACCCACGGACCCCCCACATCCCCGCCTGCCCCCAAGTCCAGTTTCCATGCTACCCCATCACTTCCAAGGGCTCCCCTGCACCCGGGCACCATCAAGCCCCCAAGCTTTGCTTGAATAATAATAGTAATACTTATAATAGGTTACGCCGTTGACCTGGCGTGTATTAAGGGGACGGCTGGTTTAGGGCCGTCGCCGTGTGAGCCACACAGTGTACCCTCCCAAACCCCCCAGATTTTTGTATGTGTGTATGAGTGTATGATGTGTGTATGATGGGCTTGAGCGCCCGCACGGCCTGCCAGTGCAGGCCTGCCTTACCCGCGGGGAGCATCGACAACAACGTCCCAAGCTGGGGCCTTGAAGGCGAGTTCACCGATCTGTTAACGATTCCGGGAATGCGGACAGTAGGCACGGCAGTCCGCTGCCTAGATGAGCTGGAGCGCATCCGAGGGACGCACGGCCTGGGGGTAGCCCAGGCCGCGCTCTCGCACGGGCGAGGGCCCAGATCAACAGGTCATATGCCGAAAGGGTAGTGCAGAGCATGCTGGGGCACGCAGGTGGGAGCGCTCCCACCAGCACTCCGCAATGGACTAGACATGGCACAGCGCCTGGGCGCGCTTAATAACCGACTCCCGGCCAGGTGGGCCGAAGCAGCACGGGGGGGGATGATCTTGCGACTGCCCCAGGCGAAGAAGAAGCATGGGCGAATATTGCCAGGGTCATGGGCTGGGAGGGCCATACCCGGTAGGTGGCGCTTTACGCTTACCCCCTCTCAGCTGGTGCTCGGAGGCGGTTCCCGCTGTAACCATCGCATCCTGGGAGGATGTCAGTTTGGTCAAGTTGACAGTTAGCCTGGCTACGCACTTGCAGATGGGCTCGGCCCGGGCTAGACTAGCGCGGAAACATGCACTGTACATTCAGGAGGCGTACGGCGCAGACACGGCATCAGCAGAAGCAGTGGCAAGTCTGAAAGCGGTTTGGCCGAGGTTTTGGAGCATTAAGTGGGACCCGGGCAATAAAGAGCCCTTGTGGAGGCTTGCGATGGACGGCTTCCCGGGCTTTGGTATGCACCGGAGCCAGTTCGGAACACAGAACATGGCGAGATGCCAGTGTGGGCGGGCAATGGACCAAGGCGATCGGCTCCACCATTTCTGGTATTGTCCAGCCGCTGTGGCTGGTCGTATGCGCCTTAGTCATGGTATAGGCAGAGCGGTGAAACGGCACGAGGTGTGGCTTGCTGTGCCCCCGGAGGGCACCAGGATTCATGCACGAGTGTGGGATGTGGTGTGCCTGGCCGCGGTATGCGCGATGGACCGGGCAAGGAGGTACAAGTATGCGCACAGGGATGCTCAGGGTCACGCCTTGATGATGGCACAGGTTTTAGCAGTAGCACGAGGCGAGTTCGAGGGCCGCCTGCAGTGTTTTGCGGAGGTTGGGCTCACGCACAGGGGCTGGGACGAGGTACCAGCTGACCACCCGTTCCTAGCGGCCAGTGCCAATGGTTCAGTGCAGTATGCAGGCCCGGACGCCCCTTGAAGGAGGCGGGGCACACTCTGCGGCGCACAACAAACGGGAGGGAGCCGCAGAGGGGGGGCTTTCGCTCAGCGGCGCATGACAAACAGGAGGGAGCCGCAGGGCAGGGGCCTGGACCGGGTGAGCTGTATGTGGCGGATGATGGGATGTGCACCTTGAAGAGAGGGGACATAGCCCTCTGCGGCGCATAACAAACGGGAGGGAGCCGCAGAGTGGGAGTGGACGTAGGGCCAGGAGGGCCAGGCTCGAGGGGTACGGCAAACACTGTGAGGACACGCGCCGTCAGTGGTTGTTGGGAGTTGTGCGAAAAGGTTATGGTAGGAGGGGCCAGGAGGGCCATGATTGAGAGGTATACGGCAAACCGGTTGTTGGGAAGTTCGTGAACATATTGGTCTGGAGGCGAGGCCGAGGTGAGGCCTTCGATACGAGCTGAGCACGGTCATTGCGGCTAAGATGGGACCTGAGCGAGGTCAGTGCAAGTCATGACAGGGACTTGCGTTTTGGCTTGCAGGGGGCAAGCCCGTGGGGTGGGTCGCTTAGCCCCAGCGTTCAGCGCTGTGACCCCAGGGGGGGTCCTTCATTGTAAACACCGAGGACTGGGCCTCGCTGGGCCCTGGGCCAGCTTCTGTCACCCTTCGTACAAATCAAGTACCGCGGACACCCCTGTCTCGCTAAGACCCCTTGTTTCCCCGTCCCGCTGCACCCTTGCCTGGACCCACCTGGGCCTCGCTGGGCCCAGCCCACCTGGGCTGGGCCCTTCGCCACGCACCCGAGTCCCCCGCTCATGGCCCATACCACACCCCAAGCTCCCCGGTCTCCCGGCACGCTTCCGCACCCGCATCTACGCCACCGCCTCCGCTGCGCACACCTGCTCACCCCGCTGATACCGTCACGCTACAACCCCCGCTGCAATCCCCGCTGCTACCCCGCTTCTAGTCACGCTGCTTCTACTGTCCCGCACGTCTGAAGTCCCGCTTCTCCCCTCTCCCGTCGCTGCTGCTGCTCGGGTGACCCGGCCGCAACGGTCCAGGGTGCATTGCCACAAGGCCCCTCAGCCCCCTCCCAAGTCGCGGAAAAGTCCGGTCCGGTGGTGGTCTCCGGGCGCCTCCGGCGCGCGCATCACCCCAGCTCGGCTTCCATTATTAACAACTGCATCACCTCTTTCCAACCAGCAAGGCCAGAGCTGGTGGTGAGCGCTGGAGCATGAGCTGACGGGTGCGCCGTACGCCCGCGAGGCACAGTCCCAGAACGTTTCCCTTGGCCACTGGAGCAGGGGCCCCAAGCGCCCCCCCCACCCGAGCCACTCCGCCTGCCTTCCCCCACTTCCCTCACTGGCCTGCGCCCTTTCAGCACCTCAACCCTTGCCGGTGGGCTGCTCCTCGCCTCCGTCTAGTCTAGGTATAGCCTGCTTGGGCCAACCGCGGGCGAATAAGTGACGGGGCAGCCCCACTGAATGAAACGTGCCTCCTGTGGAGAGCTTTAGGCCCAGGTTCCGGGTGGCGGTTATGGTGAACCGCAGCATTGGAAAGTGTGATCGGGTAAGTGTAAGCAAAAGGTGAAGCTGGCGGGGCCGAAAGGCGCGGCGGGGGGCACGAGTGCGGTGCAAGGTGGCCCTCCAGCAGGCTCGAGTGTTCACGTGCAGGGTTATTTTGGCCATGCAGTTGGGGCCTGTCGTTGCTCTTAGCTGGACAATCAATGCGTGACCGGACAGCTGATGGCATAGACACGAAGCTCAGCCGTGCGGGTCCGGGTATGCGGGTGCAGCGCGGGGCTGAGCAGACGTCGGCTCGCACGGCCGCACGCGTCGGGCCGTGCCGTGCCCGGGCTGCCGGAGCCCCTAACTGGAAATCGCACCCCAAAGCAACTTCATGTCAGTGCCATTCTATACTCACACACTCCAATATAGCCCCTGATAAGCAAATAGCAGCTAGCGTGCTTGCGAACCAGCCTCGAGGGCGTGGCGCGCTAGTGAAATTCTGGACTCCTCTCACGCCCTCTTGAACTGTGTCATAAGGCTACGAGCGTTTCCTCTTAGCCGCTGTCCTCACTGGTGCCGCGCTTCCGGGCTGCGCTACTTTGCTCACATTGCGCAAAAGCCGCAAACGCCGTCGCGACACTGTTGAACCACTACTGCCACGAACCGGGGGACTGCATCTGCGTCCGAGGTGCGCCAATCTTTGTGTGTGTGGGGGTGTCACTCGCGACCGGTCGAGCCCTTCTTGCTTCCAATTCGCGCTCACGCCGTCTCTCGCGCTGCCGTGCAGAGCTCCCAAGACCTGTGCACAGCTGCGAGGTGTCTGCTGGGTGAGCGGGTCGTGGCATTCGCACTTCCGCCAGGGCGGCGGGTCGGGATGCGCGGTGAATGCCTACACTTCCGGCGGCAGGTAGCGTGGTTGGCGCCCGCTGCTGCCTCGAGCTCTCGTCCGCTGGGCGCGGCGACCGCCAAGCAAGGTTGTGCATCAGCAGCGCGCGCGTGCGTACGTCACTCGCGGCTGCCGCACTTCCACCCCTTTATCACTCGCGGCCGCTTTGTCGCGCTCTGCAGAGGTCGCTCAATACGCTTGACTTCTGTCGCGCCCGGCTTCTGCTGCAGCACTTGTTGGGTGAGCGAGGGAAGCACGCACGGTGGCACTCGCTCCACCGCGGCCCATCCAGCGGTCAGATGCATTGTTACCACCACAGCGTTCGCGCCGCTGCTGTGCGCCTCTATCGCTCGCTCCTTTGGTCGGTGTCCCCTGCTGCTGCCGGCCAGTCGGCAGGCGCAGCGGCCGCAAAGCCAGGCTGTGTGCTTCTGTGCTGCCGTACAGGCCTCTTGACACCACACCAAGACCGTGCTCCTCGCGTGTGCGGTGTCTGTTGATTGGGTGAGCAGGGCTAGCAGGGCGGTAGGGCGGTGCAGGGTGTGGTCCGCACGGCCGTGTAGCAGGCCAGCCTGATGAGGGGAAGAGCAGTGACGACCAAGGGATGGGGAACAAGTAAGGGGCTTGCCTTCGCCACGCGCCTCTCATGCCCACGCACCTCGCTCCCCCCGGCGTTTGGCTTGGGCGGGTGTGGCGGCCGCACTTCGACGTTGCATGCGCCTCGGCCCTGCTCAGCCCACTGCCCCATGACTGGCTGATACCGTGCAGGATCAGCACTAGACCCGCCTCGCTGCAGCGGCTGCTGGGTGAGCCACAGGGCGTGAGGAGAACAGCTGGCTTGGGCCAGTATCGTGGCTCTTCCTTTGCGGCCTTCGTTTTGTTGTGTAACGTGGACTTGGCGCCACTCCTTCCCTGTGATTGTTTCTGCATGCAGAAGGATGAACGCTCTGCTGGCGCAAGCCGCACAGCACGCAACCCATATGGGCCAAGCACTGCAAGCGGCATCCCAGGTAGCAGCCCCGGCCGGGCCTGCGCAGTTGCAGCAGATCCAGCAGACGCTCCAGGCCCTGCAGCAGGGGCAGCAGATCCAGCAGCAGACGCTCCAGGCCCTGCAGCAGGGGCAGCAGGACCTGCAGCAGGGGCAGCAGGACCTGAAGCAGGGGCAGCAGGAACTGCAGCAGACGCTGGTCCCCGTGATTGCAGCCGCGGCGCGCAGCCACAACTTCGAGGTCATTGACGACGCGGAGCCGCCCCTCATGGGCGTGCCTGACGCCGCCGGCAACGTCCCCGCCGGCTTCCCGCTGACGCGCGCGGCCCTGCGGGCCATGGACGGGCCCGCACTGTCCGCCCTGCTGCTGGCCTACAACGTGCCGCCGCTGCACGACGTGGAGGCGCGCAGGCAGCAGCTGGCCCGGTTCATTCACCTGCGGCTTCCCGCCTAGTCAGGTGCGCCGGGGAGCGAGGCGAGAATATCTGGGGTTGCAGGCGCTGCCTGCCCAGCCTGCACGCTGTTCCCTCTGCCGCGCACGTTTGCCGTGCACCATGCGCGGGCCTTGTTGGCGCATGTGGCGCTGGCCAACCGACGATCCGGCGTGCCCCCATCCCGCTCCGGGCAGGCCATGGCGGCGCCGATGCGCTAGCCCAGGACGGGGATGGCGGTGGCCGGTCGATGCAACGGCTGCGCCCTTGCGGCTCGGTCAGAGGGACGCTGCTGGCCGATGATGGGGCGTCGTCCACCGGGGGGCACGCTGGGCTAGCTGGGCTTCTCCAAATCGTTGTGGGCCAGTCCAGGAGCATGCAAGGGCAGGCAGGCTGGGTAGCGGCAGCCTCAGGAAACGGCGCAGCGCTCACGGAGGGGCGGGGATATCGTGCTGGTTGCGGCTTGGGTGCTCCCGTTGCGCGGCCCCACGGGGTGGCGCATGGCAGGCAGTCAGTGTGTGGTGGCTCAGCCAGGCGTGCTGCACATGCGAGGCAAGGGTGGGTGAGGACACTGCCGAGCCGCTAGGTATGCGGGGCGGTGGGCCCCGTAGGGGGGTGGTAGCAGCAGCGTGCAACGTCCTGGAGTGGGCCCCCGCCATGTGCACTGGTGTAGGAGAGGCGCCTGTTGGTTCGGTGCTTTCTGTGGTGGCGGTGCTAAGTCGCGGTCTGATGGGCAGAGGGCGCGGTGGGTGTGCAGAGGGGGTTTGGGGCCTGCCTGCCTGACCAGGCCTGGGCGGCCGCGGGAGCGGGAGTGGGCAAGCGCTTGAACGCTCTAAACGCCTCGAGGTATGAACTGGCCCCCATTTCCGGCTGTGAGACAGACCAGGAATATTTCAGGAAATCCGGGTTCAAGCCAGCTCTTCTCAGAGGGAGGCATCCACAGTCAAGGCAACTCCATGCATGGCAACCAGTGGCAGACAGAAGGTTTATCTGAACAGCAGCATGCATGGCAGGGCAAGAAAGGCAGAAGCAGGAAAGCTCAAATATGACCAACCAAACAATAATCAATTCAAGCCAACAACCAAAACGTACAGCCAAGACAGGAAGACGGTGAAAGGGGCCACCTGGAAGCAGCTGAGGATGAACCCAGCAGCTGTTACCAGGGGATACAAGCAAGGCAGGAGCAGCAGCGGCAGCAGGCAGGTGCAGAAGGCAGGAGTCATGCTAGGGTCGTGGCAGGAGGCAGTGGGTTCACTTTGGGCCAACCGCAGGTCGCGACGCAGGTTTGCGCGGACTGACCCTATACATCAGTTACGAATCGGCTGGAGCGATGGCGCAACGGGGAGAGGGTGCGGCCTGCTGAAACCGGAGTCGGAAACCTGGATGCATCGACGCCCAACCTCCAGACGCCATGTTCCCGCGCTGCAACGAGCTAGATTTACAGAGGTATGATACTGGTAGCTAGAGAAGCTTGATTGGGCGTGCGAGCGTGCAGGTCGGTGCTCGCGGACCCGGAGCTGGCTCCGAGCCCGGAATCCCGGCTGCACCCCCCACATGCCGTTTCGCCGCGCCGCAACGCGTTGCAACAATACCAGCGATGTATTGGTATCGATTGCAGGTTGCGGCTGGGCGGTGCGGCACCGGGCTGTGCAGGTCAGCACTCGCGGGCTCGGAGCTGGCTCCGAGCCCGGAAACACGGCTCCGACCCCGCTTTGCACGCCAGCGCACGCCGAGTCACTGGAGCTGGCCCCAGCGCCAAACTTCCAGCCTTACGGACAGGTGCTGGCTGCGGTGCTGAGCTACGCACGGGAGCCGGGTTGAACGCGACGCGCATCCTGCCCCGCAACTTCGCAGCGAGCCCCACAGGCCCAGCGGTGCTACCGACAGCTCGAGCTTGATCTTGTGGACATATTGAAGCTAGAGCGTGGCCGAGTGGCAGTAAGGAGGGCACAACGTCGCATTTTGACCGCGCTGTTGCGGGTCCTTGAAGGAAGCGCTCGCGGCCACTGTGGTATGGGCATACGACGACGATGTGAACCACTGACTGAGTATAGCAAGTTGGGGCGGCTGAAACGCAAGGTCTGCCGAATGCCAGAAACACGCGCATGGGGTGCGGTAACTCCAGCGACGAACCCAGGGGTCGGTTGCCGCAGAGCGCTAACTGTTCGTGCCGTTGTTACAAAGTA
Source organism: Edaphochlamys debaryana (assembly GCA_016858145.1). NCBI lineage: Eukaryota > Viridiplantae > Chlorophyta > Chlorophyceae > Chlamydomonadales > Edaphochlamys > Edaphochlamys debaryana. The sequence continues at coordinate 768,915 of JAEHOE010000046.1, forward strand.
CACAAAGCAGACATAGCGTGAAGTCTGAGAGCCCCCTTTTGCCAACTCGCAACGGCTTGGGCTCGGCATCCCTTGCTCCGAACGCGCTTAGCGCCAGGTCTACAGCTTCCTCAGGCTGTATGGCTGACAAAGTCCGCTTCACCCTGAAACGCATGTCAAGTAGTGTGAGGTGTCAACCATACTGTCACCATGCCCGCTCACCGGCCCTAGGAGGCAGCAGCCTATTTTGAGACATCTTCATGGATCCAATTGATCCGCTACAGTGGCAGCCCGTGGAGAGAAGAGGGCGGGGCAGGCCTCGCAAGGATGCCGCTCCTCCTCCCGCACCAGGCGCAGCCGTCGTCACCAAGGACGAGGATGGCAATACCGTTCACCTCATGTTACCGGAGCATCTTCGTCTGGACCAACTCGGCATACTTCCGTCCGGCGGGTCGACGACCGGATCGGCCGCGGCTCCGGCCGCGGCTGCCGGCGCTGGGCCCACTACGCCCCTCGCTGGTCGCGGTGCAGCTGGCGCGTTCCCTTCGCGGGCTGCGGCGGTGCCTGTGGACGACACGTTCCTGCCCGATGGACCAGACATCATGCCTCCGCCCCCACCATCGCCACCCTCTCCTTCCATGCCCCAGGAGCACTGCTCCTCTGACCCGCCCTCGCCGTTCACGTCTGCGACGGCGGTGACCAGCATCCTTACGGCGGCCCGGGCCTGGGACGCGAGCTTCCGGTGCTGCAACCTGAGCGGCTGCACCAAGGGCCCACTCGAGTCCATCGAGGTCACCTCTGCGGCTGCGTCGCTCCGGCGTCTGTTCAACACAAACCTTCCGGAGCCGGTCGGAGTCACGAGGTCCGCCACGGTGTACTGCGTTCCCTCTGTCATGGACGACCCTTCAAAGGGGTTCGTTCTGACCAGCTTCCGATCTGTGCGCTTCACAGACGGAGTTCACGTGGCATCAACATGCTCGTGCAAACCCGACGTCCTGCCCTGGGCTGGCGATGAGGCACGATTCACTCGTGCCGAGGGGCTGCTACACATGCATCACTGTGACCACGCGCAAGCTGTGCTGGTAAGCTAGGGCAGCAGGGCGGGGGGCCGGGGCACTCAAGAGCTGTGGGAGTCAGGGGTGCGAGTTGTGTCTGGAGACTCAGCCAGTGGCTACTCATGCTCACACTCGTTCCCTGGCTTCTGTTTCTCTCCTCGTGAAGCTGTGGTGCGCCAGCAGAGGGGACAGCCTGGCCGACCTGCATCCTTCTTCCCGCAGCCCGGACCCACCACCTGCACCCTCAGTGCAGCAGATCCTGCTGCCCAGGGCAAAGCAGGAGCACCTGCGGCGTGTCTGGCTGGTGGGGGACCCCACACGTCCAGCTGCGGCAGCAGAGGCAGCCGTGGTGTTTTGGAAGGGGGGCAAGTTCACCTGCACCAGGTGCTCTGACAGCAAGGGGTGTCGCCACGTGAAGCAGCTTGGCGGCGCTGAGGAGCAGGAGCCAGGAGCAGCCGATGACGCATTGCAGGAGATCGCACGGCTAATCCAGGACTACCTGGACCAGAACGGCAAGCTTGCGGTCAAGTCCGTCTCCAAGGTGGGGTCCAGTGCTGAGCTTGTACGGCAGATAGGCTGGGGGTGAGGTTGGCTTCCTTGGCTGATGGCCTGACATGCTCTTTTGCAGGAGCGTATTGTGGACGGGCTGGTGTCCCGTGTGCCCCCTCGCCCCTACCCCGACCTCCATACCGTGCCTCGGCGCTTCGAGCCACCACCAGTGCAGCCTCACGCGTGCTGTCCAAACTGCGGGCGGGCATGGCAAGATATCCCGGTAACCCTCACCTTCAGGAAGCGCAGGTCCATCGTGTTCAGCCTTACCTGGTTCGCGGAGGTGGACGTTTTCCACCGCAAGTGCCCGTGCGGAAAGGCCACCCTCGATGCCGATTTCGCCCAGCACGGCATCCTGAACCTCAACAACTCCTGCCTCTACAGCCACGAACTACTGCAGTGGTGAGGAGGGAGTCGCAGGGGTTATGGCACGATAGGATGCGCTCCATAACTTCAATCAAACTTCGTTTGCAGGTACTCCGTGCAAATGGCGGCTGCGGCTATGCCCTTCTACGCCATGTGGAGGACCGTGGTCAACAACTACGTATCGCGCGGGCTCCTCCCGGTGAGCACATCTAAACTGTGCCAGCTTTCAAGACCCACTTTGACTGAGGCATTATGACCGCAGGCCGCAACGTCGCTCCCGGACCCTGACATCGGCGGTGCGCTTGCTGGGCAGCCTGCACCCTCGGTGGGCTGGGGTGGAACAGATGTGGGGTTAGCGCTTGTTGGTCACTGTGGTACGGGCGTGTGCAGCCTGGGCGTCTTGGCCCTGTGTCCCCTCCCTCCAACGCACACACCGCCGCTGACCCCATGCCGCTCCCCTTGTCGCCCCCGCCCCGCCTTCCCGGCTGCGTTGGGACTTGGCAGGTCGACGCGCGGGGAGTCGTGCTGGACGGCGGAGGCGGCGGGCATGCATCCGCGGGCGGGGGCGCAAGCGGTGCCGTGCCGGTGAGTCTAGGGGCTGCGTGGGGCGTTGCAGGCAGCGCAGCCTGCGTTGCACGCACAGCGTGACGTGGGGTCTTGTGGGCCGGGCTAGGGCCTGTCCCGCACGTGGGGGTGGCGCTTGTTGGTCACTGTGGTACGGGCGTGTGCAGCCTGGGCGTCTTGGCCCTGTGTCCCCTCCCTCCAACGCACACACCGCCGCTGACCCCATGCCGCTCCCCTTGTCGCCCCCGCCCCGCCTTCCCGGCTGCGTTGGGACTTGGCAGGTCGACGCGCGGGGAGTCGTGCTGGACGGCGGAGGCAGCTGGCATGCATCCGCGGGCGGGGGCGCAAGCGGTGCCGTGCCGGTGAGTCTAGGGGCTGCGTGGGGCGTTGCTGGCAGCGCAGCCTGCGCTGCACGCACAGCATGGCGTGGGGTCTTGTGGGCCGGGCTAGGGCCTGTCCCGCACGTGGGGGTGGCGCTTGTTGGTCACTGTGGTACGGGCGTGTGCAGCCTGGGCGTCTTGGCCCTGTGTCCCCTCCCTCCAACGCACACACCACCGCTGACCCCATGCCGCTCCCCTTGTCGCCCCCGCCCCGTGTTGTCGGATAGCGAGTCTAGCGTCAGCGTAACGAATGTCTTAGGCCGGTTATGACCCGGCACACAACGCTTGAGGTTTGCTAGCCTCGTCCGAAGTGTCTGGCTACGAGCCAGCGAAGGCTATTTCAAGGGGAGGTCCCGTACGGCACCTGCGCACAGGCAGAAGCCGTAGGGACAGTAACCCCGGGTTCTAAGCGTCTGTTCGCATGCGTTGCTATCATCCGATAGCACGGCATCTGAGTATGCTCACAGGACTCAGCGATAGAGCCCTGGGGGTCGGGAGCATAGGCCCGGTTGGGTAACCGAGGCCTTCACACTGTGTACGAGTCACTCGACACGTAACAGAGTATCTGAAACGTCACGTGCCCTTCCGGTCACGCTACAACATCACGCCCCTTCTTAGGAGCTGTTGTCCTCAACAGATTTCACGAAGAGTCCATGGGCACGGGCTGGGCTGCCCAGTAGGCATCCACCAGCGCCCTGTCAGTGATGGCAGCATCTGCTACCCAGGAGGCTGCCTCACGGGGCAAGCCCTCCCACTTGACCAAAAAGCGGTGCATTTGACGAGTGCGCAGCTGCTTGGTCTCGTGGCGAAGGACCGCTTCAACCTTGGCGGTTGGGCGTCCCGCGGCATCAACCGCAACCACGGGGGCAGGCGGCGCAGCCTCGGGGGCTGCCGCCGGAGCCGTGTCAGGGGGGTTTACACCCGTCGGCGTTCCATCAGCGGACGGAACATAAGGCCGAAGCAGCGAAGCATGAAACACGTTGTGAAACGCGTATTCAGAGGGCAGGGCCAGGCGAAATGCGACGCCCCGACCTCCCACATCCTCGGTTATCGGGAAAGGTCCGATGTACCGCGGCATCAGCTTCTGAGGGCCAGGGCCCATGTTCAGGTTTCGAGTACTTAGCCAAACCAGTTGCCCAGGCGCAAACGGCGAGGGTTGGCGGTGGCGGTCAGCATCAGATTTTGCGTGCTCTTGCGCTTCCTGCAAACACCGCCGAGCGGCAGCCAGGCGTGTTGCGTACGTCTCAATGTAGCGACGCGCGTCAGGGTCACCTCCTGCCAACTCGCGCAGCAGCGGAGTGCGAGGGTGGAAACCGTAATTCAGGAAGAAGGGTGACTCTCCGGTCGACCTGTTGCGAGCATTGTTGATGGCGAATTCTGCTGCGGGCAGCCAGCGATCCCACTGGGCCTGAGAAGACGAGTCACAGTAGTTGCGGAGCATATCTCCGAGAACTCGGTTCACTCGCTCAGTCTGCCCGTCGGATTCGGGATGGAAAGCCGAGGACAAGTTCCGTCGGGTTCCAAGCCTAGCCATCAGCGTCTCCATAAAGTCGCCAGTCCACCGCGGGTCCCTGTCCGCAACAACGGACAGCGGCACCCCGTGTAACCGCACAACCGTGGAGAAGAACAGCTCAGCAGCCTTACGCCCATTAAGGCCCTTTTTCTTGCACGGCACCAGGTGAACCATTTTGGTCAGCCGATCAACAAACACCAGAACACCGTCATTAGCACGGCCCTGGGTTGGAGGCAGTCCGAACACAAAGTCCATGGACACGCTCTCCCATGGTTCAGAGGGGATTTCCAGAGGCTGAAGCGTGCCAAGGGGCTTTCCCGAAGCAGGCTTATTGCGCTGGCAGGCTTGACAGCCTCGCACATGCTCGGCCACATCAGCGGCCAGAGAGGGCCAGGTCAGACGGCGGCACAAGATAGCCACAGTCCCATCCCGTCCAGGATGCCCAGCCAGGGGGTCAGCATGCGCACGAGAAATTAATTCGCGGCGTAGTTCAGGATCGTTGGGGACGAGGATCTTCCACTCGCCCTCCCCCTCCTCGCGGAGGTACAGACCCTCCTGGGTCTTAGCCAGCCCTGCCACGTTGGCTGGGTCCTGGAACCAGGTATCATGCTCAAGAGCAGAGAGCAGGCGGGCTCGAAGTCCGTCCAGGGGGTCTGTGACTGAACGCGGGCGCCGTCCGGCTGCCGCGCCCATCAGGGCAAGTGTGGGCAGGCGCGAGAGCGCATCTGCCACCACGTTTAGCTTGCCAGGCCTGTAGACCCATTCAAAATGGAAGGTCTCCAGGAACTCAACCCAGCGGGCCTGCCGCCTACTCAGATGGGCTTGAGTTTTCAGAAAGGTCAGAGGGTGGTGATCCGTCACAAGGGTGAACGGGATCGAGCTCTGGAGGTAGCACCTCCACTCCCTAAGAGCGTTAACCACACCCAGCAATTCTTGCTCGCCGGTGGTGTAATTCCGTTCAGCAGGAGAGAATTTCTTGCTTGCGAAAGCCACGGGTCGACCCTCCTGAAGCAGGGCGGCGCCCGTGCCATTCAGGGAGGCATCGGAGACGACCTCAAAGGGTTTCGAGAAGTCAGGAAAGCTCAACACCACATCAGTAGACAGCCGTTCTTTCACAGCGTCAAAGGCTCGCAACGCCTGGGAAGGCCAATGCTCAGGCAGCTTGGGGAGCTTGAAGAGCTCAGTCAGAGGAGCCGACAGTGCTCCGAAACCGGCAATGAAGCGGCGGAAGTAGTTGGCCAGGCCCACAAAGGACCGCAGTTCTGTCATGTCACGAGGCCTAGGCCAGGTTTTGATGACCTCAACCTTCTTGGGATCCATCCGGATGCCCTTAGCACTCACGACGTGGCCCAAGTACTTTACTTCCGGTCGCCAAAATTCGCACTTGCTCATTTTGACCAAAAGTTGCCGTTCCCGCAACTTGGCCAGCACCAATCTGAGGTGCTTTTCGTGCTCTTCAGGGCTTTTGGAGTACACTAAAATGTCATCCAGGTACACCGTAACAAAGCCCGCTCTGATGAAGGGTGCCAGCGTGGCTGACATGGCTGCCTGGAACGAGCTTGGGGCATTGACCAAGCCGAACGGCAGTACCAGCCACTCAAAATGGCCCAGAGGGGTGGTGAAGGCAGTCTTCTCCACGTCAGAGGGGTCAATCCGAATCTGGTGGTACCCAGAGGTCAAGTCCAGGGCCGTAAAGACCGTGGCCCCCGCAAGTCGGTCAAGGGTATCATCAATGCGGGGCAGTGGGTACCGGTTCTGAATTGTCAGCTTGTTCAAAGATCTATAATCGATACACATCCTCAGGTCCCCTGTTTTCTTCTGTACGAAGAGCACGGGGGCACCGTACGGGGAGGTGGATGGTCGGATGAACCCTTTGGCCAACAGGTCCTTGACCTGCTTCTCGACCTCAGCCAGTTCGGTAGGCGAGAGCCTAAACTGAGGTCTATGAGTGGGCTGGGACCCAGGCTTCAGAGGGATCGTGTGCTTGACGGGGAGCTCACGCAGGGGAGGCAGCCCAGTCAGGGGAGCAAACACGTCCGCAAAGTCAGAGAGCACAGAGCGTAGCGCGGGGTTCTGGTCTGCTTCCGGGGGCAGCACCAAACCCGGGGGCTCAAGAGGCTTGGGCGCTGGACCAGGCGCAGCCTCAGCAGTGTTCAGGAGAGGTGCCGAGGGAAGGGGGCCAGAGGTGTCCACCTCGGGCGAGCCAGGGGCATCCGCCTCCCGCACCCAAACCATCACACCTCTCGCCCCAAGAGTCAGCAGGTCCTTGGAGGCTCGCTTGGCCGAGACCATCTTAACCGAAGTAATGGTCTGACCTTCCTCAAGCAAAGCAACTTGAGGCGCGGCCGAGAGCGCGCCGTCTGAAGCGGTCGGCACCGGGAGCGCTTCCGCGCCGAGCGCGCGAACTGTAACCAAACGTCCCGTACCAGGCTGTTGGAGCTCCAGCGCAGACTCGCCAGTGCATATCCGAGTTCTAAAACGCTTCAGGAAATCGCGTCCCATGATCAGGTCAACAGAGGCGGTCAGTTTCGGCAGTACCAACACGCGAAGTGTGGTTTTCAAAGGGCCGAGCCGGAACGGAACGCGGCTCTCGCCCAGGATGGGTGCTTCACTCCCATCAGCCATGCGAACAGGTGCAAACAGCGTGGGCTCCAGGCGTAAGCCGAGCTGTCGGGCGAGGTCGTCAGCAATGAAGGTGTGAGTGGACCCGTTGTCCGCGAGGGAACGCACACGCGCCCCGCTCAACACCCCAAGGAAGATATCAAGACCTTTGTCCGAGTTATCAGCTGCAGTGCACTTCGGTTCTGTTGCATCGGCTTTGGGAGGGCTCAACCAGACCTCCCAGGCCTCTGTTTCTGGCGGGGGTGTATCAAACCCGCAAGCGGCATCAAACAGCTGAGTCCCAGGAGGCAGTGTACGCCAGAGGCGCCACCGCGACGACAACAGGCTGCGAAATGCTCCACGGAGCGCAGCGGGGACCAGCAAGGCCGCTGTAGTGCTCGGGTCATGTTCTTTGCAGCGCGCAAAATGCCGCAAGAACGGAGCAAGCTGAGAATCAGGTGGTCGAAACCACACAGAGTGGCCAGTGCAGTCGAGGGTCGGAAAGGGTCGGGTCGCAGAGGCAAAGTTCTTCGCCACTGCGTTACAGCCTCTGCTATCAGCGAACGCATCCATAGTGAACTCGCGACCGAGTTCAGCAGCAGCTTCTGCGACTAAGTCCATCCGGACAAACCGCGAGACTACGTCGGTGCCCGTCTTCTTTTCACAGGCTTGTGCCCCTTCCTTCACGAGCGTGCCCACACGCTCAGTAACCCCTGAGGTCCCTCCAGACCGGGTTAACTCCTCAACAGCACAGGTGCGACCGCTTTCCGGCGATGCGCGACCAGCGCCCAACGACGCACACCCAGCAAGCGAGCCACTGTCGCATAACTGGGTAACCCCCTACTTCTTGGGCGGCTTGTTCTCCTTGTTGGGGCACTCGACGGCCCGGTGGCCAGCCTGGCCGCAGGTCAGGCACAGGCCCTTGGCCTTGAACATGCCCCACTCCAGGTGGCTCAGCAGGCGCCCATCCGGGCCCCGGATTTTGGTCAGTCCGAGCGGGTTGCTGCCGCGCCCCTGCGCGTTGCGGGGCTGCACGCGCTTGAACGGGGGCTCGTGCGCTCCACCGTCCACCGCGGGCAGCAGGTTGCGGCGCTTGTTGCCGGTCTGTTTCACGCGGGGGCGGGGCGTGCGCTCAGCGTACGCAAGCGTGGGTTTCGAAGAGGGTTTCGCGAGCGCCCGCAGGGCACGCTCGCGACCGCTCGCCCAGCTGATCAGCGCGGTCAGCGACCGAAACGGCTTCTGCTCGGCGTCTACGACGCATTCCGACTTCAGCGCGGGGGTCAGGCCGTTCTGGAACAGCGGAATCAGTGTGAAATCGTCCATTTCCACAATCCCCGGCTGATAACCCGCGTCGCGGGCCTTCTCCTGGAAGCGCTGCGAGTACTCCCGCACTCCCTTGACCTCGTCCATCAGGATCGAGCGTCCCACTAGCGCGTCCCGGGCCCGTTCCTTGCGCGACAGCACCTCCGTGCTCCAACGCCCTAGGAAACTTGCCTTCAGAGCGATCAGCGAGATATCAGAGGGGAGCGCCAGAGCGTAGGATTCAGCGGCGGCGTAGTCACGGCATGCGAAAAGGAGAGCATCGCGAGGGGTCAGAGTGCGCTCGTAGCTCATAAAGATTTCAAAGCGCTCAAAGAACCGCTCAGGGTCCTCCTTCTCAGTGAAGGGAGCCAGAGTGCCCTTCGCGGGGTTACCGCGAGGCTTCTGAGGCTCGGCAGCCGGTGCGCGAGGAATCAGAGCAGGGATTACCTGCATGAACGCGGCCTGCTGCTGCTGCATTTGCTGCATCAGCTGCAGCTGCATCTGCACCAGGGCCTGGTGGTCGAAGGGCGCCAGGCCGGCCGGCGCGACAGCCGCGACCGGAGCGGGCGGGGCCGCGGGCTGCACGGGCTGCACGGCCTGCGCCACGGCACCCCCCGGGCCTCCGCCCAGGGCCGGGTTCTGAGGCACCACGGGGTTTCCACCCGGGGCCGGGGGCTGGGCCCCGCCCTGGACCGCGGCATCCACCGGGCCAGGGGCCATGGGGTCAGCAGCGGCGGGGAGCTGAACCGGCGCCGGTTCAACTTCCATGGCCAGAACCGGCGGGGGAGCCAGCGGCTGCTGCTGCTCGTTATCCATGTCTGATGGGTTGTCTGAGAAGTCAAGGTCTGCAGCACAACGTGCGGAAGTTCAACGGACCGCGAGCAGGGCGCGCCGGTCAGTTTCAGAAGTGGCCTTTTGGCGCACCGTTTGCCGGGAGGCACAGACACTTGATCTTGTTTGCGATGATGTCGACGATGCAAACGCGTCGTCCGGACATCAGGATGTCGCCGCAGCGGTTGCAGCGGGGAAGGGTGAAATATCGGTCCGACGCCCAATACTGGCAGAGACAGGCTTGCGCCTTCAATAAGCTCAGAGGGCTGAGGTCAGCCAGTTCAGCTACTACGGCTTCCACCGTAGGTGCGGGGTTAGAACGATGCTAAGACACCAAAGATGTTGTCGGATAGCGAGTCTAGCGTCAGCGTAACGAATGTCTTAGGCCGGTTATGACCCGGCACACAACGCTTGAGGTTTGCTAGCCTCGTCCGAAGTGTCTGGCTACGAGCCAGCGAAGGCTATTTCAAGGGGAGGTCCCGTACGGCACCTGCGCACAGGCAGAAGCCGTAGGGACAGTAACCCCGGGTTCCAAGCGTCTGTTCGCATGCGTTGCTATCATCCGATAGCACGGCATCTGAGTATGCTCACAGGACTCAGCGATAGAGCCCTGGGGGTCGGGAGCATAGGCCCGGTTGGGTAACCGAGGCCTTCACACTGTGTACGAGTCACTCGACACGTAACAGAGTATCTGAAACGTCACGTGCCCTTCCGGTCACGCTACAACACCCCGCCTTCCCGGCTGCGTTGGGACTTGGCAGGTCGACGCGCGGGGAGTCGTGCTGGACGGCGGAGGCGGCGGGCATGCATCCGCGGGCGGGGGCGCAAGCGGTGCCGTGCCGGTGACTCTAGGGGCTGCGTGGGGCGTTGCAGGCAGCGCAGCCTGCGTTGCACGCACAGCGTGACGTGGGGTCTTGTGGGCCGGGCTAGGGCCTCCCGCACGCTTGTTGGTCACTGTGGTACGGGCGTGTGCAGCCTGGGCGTCTTGGCCCTGTGTCCCCTCCCTCCAACGCACACACCGCCGCTGACCCCATGCCGCTCCCCTTGTCGCCCCCGCCCCGCCTTCCCGGCTGCGTTGGGACTTGGCAGGTCGATGCGTGGGGAGTCGTGCTGGACGGCGGAGGCGGCGGGCATGCATCCGCGGGCGGGGGCGCAAGCAGTGCCGTGCCGGTGAGTCTAGGGGCTGCGTGGGGCGTTGCTGGCAGCGCAGCCTGCGCTGCACGCACAGCATGGCGTGGGGTCTTGTGGGCCGGGCTAGGGCCTGTCCGGCACGTGGGGGTGGCGCTTGTTGGTCACTGTGGTACGGGCGTGTGCAGCCTGGGCGTCTTGGCCCTGTGTCCCCTCCCTCCAACGCACACACCACCGCTGACCCCATGCCGCTCCCCTTGTCGCCCCCGCCCCGCCTTCCCGGCTGCGTTGGGACTTGGCAGGTCGACGCGCGGGGAGTCGTGCTGGACGGCGGAGGCGGCGGGCATGCATCCGCGGGCGGGGGCGCAAGCGGTGCCGTGCCGGTGAGTCTAGGGGCTGCGTGGGGCGTTGCAGGCAGCGCAGCCTGCGCTGCACGCACAGCATGGCGTGGGGTCTTGTGGGCCGGGCTAGGGCCTGTCCGGCACGTGGGGGTGGCGCCTGTTGCATGGGCGTGTGTAGCTTGGGGGTCTTGGCCCTGTGTCCCCTCCTTCCAACGCACACACCACCGCTGACCCCATGCCGCTCCCCTTGTCGCCTTTGCTGACCCTATGCTGGCCCCCCTTTCCACCTCGGTTCATGTTTCACAATCCCTCGCCAGATAAGTGGGCCCCCGCTGGCAGACGCAATCATCCGCGTTATTGCCAACATGTTCAAGGGCTCCCATGGCATCCCAAGCGGCGAGGAAGATGCAAGGGCGTACCTGGGATCCTTCAGGCAGCTTGCCATTCCTCTCCCTTCGCCTCCATCCGTGGCAAGTAATGGTACGCACCATCGGCATGGCGTCTCGTGTCATTTATCTCAAGCCCCGCCCCTGCTTTGTTGTTTTTAGGGTTCGGCGCCCATGGGGCTTACCAGCGCGACGTCTGGTGCTGCTCCAGTGAGTACTTTTGGCGTTGCCCAAAATGAGTGTTGTGCCTAGCTGGTGACGCGCTCGGTTCTTTTGCAGAGCATTGCCAGCCTGAAGCCTGACCCGCGCGGGCTGCTCAACTTCTTCATGAACAAGCGAGCCAAGTGGGTCAAGCCGTGTTGTCCCTAACAAGCTCTGCTGTAAGACCAACGCCCGCCTCCATTTCGTACCTGCAGGCTGTCGGAGGCGTGGCTGAACTACGTCGCCCTGCAGGACTTGGACTTTGCACCGGCCTTCCAGTGCCGCTGCAAGAGCGAGCAGTGCAAGTACCTTCTCTGCGACGGCATTCTACTTGGCGTGCAGAGAGAGAAGGTAGATCAGCTACCGTGGTACGGTCCACACCTGTGCCCCTCACACCTTCTGTTTGCTAACCGCTCGCAGTGTCACCTGACCAAGCCGTGGGCGCCGACCCCCGCCGAGCAGCCTCGCCCGGGCTCGCTACACAAAGACCGCGTCCTCATTCCCGACGCTGGTGTGCGGGGCAAGCTGAAGGAGCTCCTAGGTGACAAGGCCACGGCATGTGCTTACGACGCCGTGCTGTCGTACGCCCAGGCCGAGCGGCATGGCTGCTCAGAGCTCCTCCCATACCTGGTGCGCAGCTCACGTTTGCTGTTATAAGGTGTCCTGTCCTTGACACATTTTCCGTCCTCATCATAGGAGCTCTGCAAGCCGGCTGGCTCTGGCCCGTCGCCGGTGGCCAGCACGGTGCTCTCGACTGGAGTGAAGCGGCTGCTCGATGCCGTGGCTTCTGAGAGCCCCGTCTGTGCCTTCGTGCCCAGCACGGTTCACTCGGCCCTTGAGGACCTTCTCATCGTCACAACGGAGGCGGTGCAGACGTCACGGCTGCGGCTCATTTCGGTGAGCGGTGAGGGCTGAGAGCATTCGGGCTGCGTATGCACTGTAAACCTATCAGCCCTGCCCCTGCAGAGCTGGGCCCCGCTCCTTGGGGACTTCCTTCTGGACGAGAGCAACGATCCATCGGAACGGGAAGGCTTTTTGCCTGCCCGTGCAACACGACTAGTCCAACGCTTGCTCGTGGTTGCGAAAGCAGCCTATCGGCCGAAGCAGCGGGACGAGTACGATGCTGCAACCCGAATCCGGGACCCTGCTGACCTCGAGGCGCACACGGATCCGTCCCTCAAGGGTGAGGGCTGGTCAGGGATTTGCCCAGGCGAGCAGCTTTCCGAGTAGGCGCATGGCTTACTCGTAAACCCGTATGCCCCCCTCTACCCTACCCTCTACAGGCGGCTCCGATGCGGGAGACCGCGTGGGCAGAGCCGGCCCAGGAGGTGAGGCAGCAGGGCACACGGGTCGTACTTACATTGTTTCTGGGTCACCAAACCAACACAGCTGCACTGTATGTCGACTGTATGCCGAACCTGACAAGGTTCCCGCCTTCCCACCCGACAGAAGCGGAGTTCCTGGCCACGGGCTTCTACTACCCGTCCATGCCCTGGGTCCGCCCGCTGGGCCACTACAAGGTGGACGTCCGGTCGCAGCGTTCTGGCGCACAGCGGTGCACCAAGTATAAATACAATGCAAAGAACCTAACCCCGGGACTCTTCGTGCTGCACTGTCTCAAGTGCGGGGCCTGCTTAGGCTTCCACATGCTGCGTAACGCAGAGTCACCCCAGGCCCTCTTCGAGGTCCTCTTCTCACGGTGGGAGGAGCCTCCCAAGGTCGTAGTGTACGACAACAACTGCCACGGCCATGCATACTTCCTAAATCGGGAGCCGGTCTGGTGCCGGGACACCCTGTTCCTTATAGATAAAACGCACTTCAATGGGCACAAAGGGTGCTGCAAAGCTTACGACATAGCTCGGTACCCCGAGCTGTCGCGGCTCAACTCACAACTGGCGGAGCAAAAAAATGCGAAGCTTGCAATGCTCAAAGCACACTGCGCATACATGTCTCAGCCCATGTTCCTCACGTATATCCGGTATTTCCTATTCATGACCACCTTGCTTCAAGTGTGACGAACTATGACGACGGAACGGGGGTTGTAACTGGGGGTTGTAACGAGAGCAGTTGTTGTGTCAACCGCCCCAAGCCGCTCCCCGCATCAGCTGCTCCCAAGCAAGCCAAGCTGGTGACCGCCAGCCGCCCGCAGCCCACTGCGCCCTCCATCATTAGCCTGGGGATGCAAGAGGGGGCGGAAGGAACGGAGGAGCCTGAGGGAGGGGCGAGGGTGCAGAGGACTCCGAGCAAGGGGTGCCCTCCTGCCCCCAGACCCGCGCAGATGCGTCGCCCCACAGCTTCGCAGCCCTTCCCCACCTGCAGCTCGCCCGCATGCCAAGCTGACGGCCGCCAGCCGCCCGCCTGCACTCCATGCGCGCTCCATCAGAAGCCTGGGGATGCAAGAGGGGGCGGAAGGGACGGAGGCGCCTGAGGGAGGGGCGTGGGGCGCAGCGGCCCTCTCCCTTCCCCAAGACCCGCGCATCTGCGTCGCCCCACAGCTTCGCAGCCCTTCCCCACCTGCAGCTCGCCCGCGTGCCAAGCTGACGGCCGCCAGCCGCCCGCCTGCACTCCATGCGCGCTCCATCAGAAGCCTGGGGATGCAAGAGGGGGCGGAAGGGACGGAGGAGCCTGAGGAAGTGGCGTGGGGCGGAGAGGACTCCGAGCAAGGGGTGCCCTCCTGCCCCCAGACCCGCGCAGATGCGTCGCCCCACAGCTTCGCAGCCCTTCCCCACCTGCAGCTCGCCCGCGTGCCAAGCTGACGACCGCCAGCCGCCCGCCTGCACTCCATGCGCCCTCCCATCACAAGCCCGGGGATGCGAGTGGGGGCGGAAGGGACGGAGGAGCCTGAGGGAGGGGCGAGGGAGCAGAGGACTCCGAGCAAGGGGTGCCCTCCTGCCCCCAGACCCGCGCATCTGCGTCGCCCCACAGCTTCACAGCCCTTCCCCACCTGCAGCTTGCCCGCGTGCCAAGCTGACGACCGCCAGCCGCCCGCCTGCACTCCATGCGCGCTCCATCAGAAGCCTGGGGATGCAAGAGGGGGCGGAAGGGACGGAGGAGCCTGAGGGAGGGGCGAGGGTGCAGAGGACTCCGAGCAAGGGGTGCCCTCCTGCCCCCAGACCCGCGCATCTGCGTCGCCCCACAGCTTCGCAGCCCTTCCCCACCTGCAGCTCGCCCGCATGCCAAGCTGACGACCGCCAGCCGCCCGCCTGCACTCCATGCGCCCTCCATCAGAAGCCTGGGGATGCAAGAGGGGGCGGAAGGGACGGAGGAGCCTAAGGGAGGGGCGTGGGGCGCAGCGGCCCTCTCCCTTCCCCAAGACCCGCGCATCTGCGTCGCCCCACAGCTTCGCAGCCCTTCCCCACCTGCAGCTCGCCCGCATGCCAAGCTGACGGCCGCCAGCCGCCCGCCTGCACTCCATGCGCGCTCCATCAGAAGCCTGGGGATGCAAGAGGGGGCGGAAGGGACGGAGGAGCCTGAGGGAGGGGCGTGGGGCGCAGCGGCCCTCTCCCTTCCCCCAGACCCGCGCATCTGCGTCGCCCCACAGCTTCGCAGCCCTTCCCCACCTGCAGCTCGCCCGCATGCCAAGCTGACGACCGCCAGCCGCCCGCCTGCACTCCATGCGCCCTCCATCAGAAGCCTGGGGATGCAAGAGGGGGCGGAAGGGACGGAGGCGCCTGAGGGAGGGGCGTGGGGCGCAGCGGCCCTCTCCCTTCCCCAAGACCCGCGCAGATGCGTCGCCCCACAGCTTCGCAGCCCTTCCCCACCTGCAGCTCGCCCGCGTGCCAAGCTGACGGCCGCCAGCCGCCCGCCTGCACTCCATGCGCGCTCCATCAGAAGCCTGGGGATGCAAGAGGGGGCGGAAGGAACGGAGGAGCCTGAGGAAGGGGCGTGGGGCGGAGAGGACTCCGAGCAAGGGGTGCCCTCCCTTCCCCCAGACCCGCGCATCTGCGTCGCCCCACAGCTTCGCAGCCCTTCCCCACCTGCAGCTCGCCCGCGTGCCAAGCTGACGACCGCCAGCCGCCCGCCTGCACTCCATGCGCGCTCCATCAGAAGCCTGGGAATGCAAGAGGGGGCGCAAGGGACGGAGGAGCCTGAGGAAGTGGCGTGGGGAGTAGAGGACTCCGAGCAAGGGGTGCCCTCCTGCCCCCAGACCCGCGCAGATGCGTCGCCCCACAGCTTCACAGCCCTTCCCCACCTGCAGCTTGCCCGCGTGCCAAGCTGACGACCGCCAGCCGCCCGCCTGCACTCCATGCGCGCTCCATCAGAAGCCTGGGGATGCAAGAGGGGGCGGAAGGAACGGAGGAGCCTGAGGAAGGGGCGTGGGGCGGAGAGGACTCCGAGCAAGGGGTGCCCTCCCTTCCCCCAGACCCGCGCATCTGCGTCGCCCCACAGCTTCGCAGCCCTTCCCCACCTGCAGCTCGCCCGCGTGCCAAGCTGACGACCGCCAGCCGCCCGCCTGCACTCCATGCGCGCTCCATCAGAAGCCTGGGAATGCAAGAGGGGGCGGAAGGGACGGAGGAGCCTGAGGAAGTGGCGTGGGGAGTAGAGGACTCCGAGCAAGGGGTGCCCTCCTGCCCCCAGACCCGCGCAGATGCGTCGCCCCACAGCTTCACAGCCCTTCCCCACCTGCAGCTCGCCCGCGTGCCAAGCTGACGGCCGCCAGCCGCCCGCCTGCACTCCATGCGCGCTCCATCAGAAGCCTGGGGATGCAAGAGGGGGCGGAAGGAACGGAGGAGCCTGAGGAAGGGGCGTGGGGCGGAGAGGACTCCGAGCAAGGGGTGCCCTCCCTTCCCCCAGACCCGCGCATCTGCGTCGCCCCACAGCTTCGCAGCCCTTCCCCACCTGCAGCTCGCCCGCGTGCCAAGCTGACGACCGCCAGCCGCCCGCCTGCACTCCATGCGCGCTCCATCAGAAGCCTGGGAATGCAAGAGGGGGCGGAAGGGACGGAGGCGCCTGAGGGAGGGGCGTGGGGCGCAGCGGCCCTCTCCCTTCCCCCAGACCCGCGCATCTGCGTCGCCCCACAGCTTCGCAGCCCTTCCCCACCTGCAGCTCGCCCGCGTGCCAAGCTGACGGCCGCCAGCCGCCCGCCTGCACTCCATGCGCGCTCCATCAGAAGCCTGGGAATGCAAGAGGGGGCGGAAGGAACGGAGGAGCCTGAGGAAGGGGCGTGGGGCGGAGAGGACTCCGAGCAAGGGGTGCCCTCCTGCCCCCAGACCCGCGCATCTGCGTCGCCCCACAGCTTCGCAGCCCTTCCCCACCTGCAGCTCGCCCGCGTGCCAAGCTGACGACCGCCAGCCGCCCGCCTGCACTCCATGCGCGCTCCATCAGAAGCCTGGGGATGCAAGAGGGGGCGGAAGGGACGGAGGAGCCTGAGGGAGGGGCGAGGGTGCAGAGGACTCCGAGCAAGGGGTGCCCTCCTGCCCCCAGACCCGCGCATCTGCGTCGCCCCACAGCTTCGCAGCCCTTCCCCACCTGCAGCTCGCCCGCATGCCAAGCTGACCACCGCCAGCCGCCAGCCTGCACTCCATGCGCGCTCCATCAGAAGCCTGGGGATGCAAGAGGGGGCGGAAGGGACGGAGGCGCCTGAGGGAGGGGCGTGGGGCGCAGCGGCCCTCTCCCTTCCCCAAGACCCGCGCATCTGCGTCGCCCCACAGCTTCGCAGCCCTTCACCACCTGCAGCTCGCCCGCATGCCAAGCTGACGGCCGCCAGCCGCCCGCCTGCACTCCATGCGCGCTCCATCAGAAGCCTGGGGATGCAAGAGGGGGCGGAAGGGACGGAGGAGCCTGAGGGAGGGGCGTGGGGCGCAGCGGCCCTCTCCCTTCCCCCAGACCCGCGCATCTGCGTCGCCCCACAGCTTCGCAGCCCTTCCCCACCTGCAGCTCGCCCGCGTGCCAAGCTGACGGCCGCCAGCCGCCCGCCTGCACTCCATGCGCGCTCCATCAGAAGCCTGGGGATGCAAGAGGGGGCGGAAGGGACGGAGGCGCCTGAGGGAGGGGCGTGGGGCGCAGCGGCCCTCTCCCTTCCCCAAGACCCGCGCATCTGCGTCGCCCCACAGCTTCGCAGCCCTTCACCACCTGCAGCTCGCCCGCATGCCAAGCTGACGGCCGCCAGCCGCCCGCCTGCACTCCATGCGCGCTCCATCAGAAGCCTGGGGATGCAAGAGGGGGCGGAAGGGACGGAGGAGCCTGAGGGAGGGGCGTGGGGCGCAGCGGCCCTCTCCCTTCCCCCAGACCCGCGCATCTGCGTCGCCCCACAGCTTCGCAGCCCTTCCCCACCTGCAGCTCGCCCGCGTGCCAAGCTGACGGCCGCCAGCCGCCCGCCTGCACTCCATGCGCGCTCCATCAGAAGCCTGGGAATGCAAGAGGGGGCGGAAGGGACGGAGGAGCCTGAGGAAGTGGCGTGGGGCGGAGAGGACTCCGAGCAAGGGGTGCCCTCCTGCCCCCAGACCCGCGCATCTGCGTCGCCCCACAGCTTCGCAGCCCTTCCCCACCTGCAGCTCGCCCGCGTGCCAAGCTGACGACCGCCAGCCGCCAGCCTGCACTCCATGCGCGCTCCATCAGAAGCCTGGGGATGCAAGAGGGGGCGGAAGGGACGGAGGAGCCTGAGGGAGGGGCGAGGGTGCAGAGGACTCCGAGCAAGGGGTGCCCTCCTGCCCCCAGACCCGCGCATCTGCGTCGCCCCACAGCTTCGCAGCCCTTCCCCACCTGCAGCTCGCCCGCATGCCAAGCTGACCACCGCCAGCCGCCCGCCTGCACTCCATGCGCCCTCCATCAGAAGCCTGGGGATGCAAGAGGGGGCGGAAGGGACGGAGGCGCCTGAGGGAGGGGCGTGGGGCGCAGCGGCCCTCTCCCTTCCCCAAGACCCGCGCATCTGCGTCGCCCCACAGCTTCGCAGCCCTTCCCCACCTGCAGCTCGCCCGCATGCCAAGCTGACGGCCGCCAGCCGCCAGCCTGCACTCCATGCGCGCTCCATCAGAAGCCTGGGGATGCAAGAGGGGGCGGAAGGGACGGAGGAGCCTGAGGGAGGGGCGTGGGGCGCAGCGGCCCTCTCCCTTCCCCAAGACCCGCGCAGATGCGTCGCCCCACAGCTTCGCAGCCCTTCCCCACCTGCAGCTCGCCCGCGTGCCAAGCTGACGGCCGCCAGCCGCCCGCCTGCACTCCATGCGCCCTCCATCAGACGCCTGGGGATGCAAGAGGGGGCGGAAGGGACGGAGGCGCCTGAGGGAGGGGCGTGGGGCGCAGCGGCCCTCTCCCTTCCCCCAGACCCGCGCATCTGCGTCGCCCCACAGCTTCGCAGCCCTTCCCCACCTGCAGCTCGCCCGCATGCCAAGCTGACGGCCGCCAGCCGCCCGCCTGCACTCCATGCGCGCTCCATCAGAAGCCTGGGAATGCAAGAGGGGGCGGAAGGGACGGAGGAGCCTGAGGGAGGGGCGAGGGTGCAGAGGACTCCGAGCAAGGGGTGCCCTCCTGCCCCCAGACCCGCGCGTCTGCGTCGCCCCACAGCTTCGCAGCCCTTCCCCACCTGCAGCTCGCCCGCATGCCAAGCTGACCACCGCCAGCCGCCCGCCTGCACTCCATGCGCCCTCCATCAGAAGCCTGGGGATGCAAGAGGGGGCGGAAGGGACGGAGGCGCCTGAGGGAGGGGCGTGGGGCGCAGCGGCCCTCTCCCTTCCCCAAGACCCGCGCATCTGCGTCGCCCCACAGCTTCGCAGCCCTTCACCACCTGCAGCTCGCCCGCATGCCAAGCTTACGGCCGCCAGCCGCCAGCCTGCACTCCATGCGCGCTCCATCAGAAGCCTGGGGATGCAAGAGGGGGCGGAAGGGACGGAGGAGCCTGAGGGAGGGGCGTGGGGCGCAGCGGCCCTCTCCCTTCCCCAAGACCCGCGCAGATGCGTCGCCCCACAGCTTCGCAGCCCTTCCCCACCTGCAGCTCGCCCGCGTGCCAAGCTGACGGCCGCCAGCCGCCCGCCTGCACTCCATGCGCCCTCCATCAGACGCCTGGGGATGCAAGCGGGGGCGGAAGGGACGGAGGCGCCTGAGGGAGGGGCGTGGGGCGCAGCGGCCCTCTCCCTTCCCCAAGACCCGCGCATCTGCGTCGCCCCACAGCTTCGCAGCCCTTCCCCACCTGCAGCTCGCCCGCATGCCAAGCTGACGGCCGCCAGCCGCCCGCCTGCACTCCATGCGCGCTCCATCAGAAGCCTGGGGATGCAAGAGGGGGCGGAAGGGACGGAGGAGCCTGAGGGAGGGGCGAGGGTGCAGAGGACTCCGAGCAAGGGGTGCCCTCCTGCCCCCAGACCCGCGCAGATGCGTCGCCCCACAGCTTCGCAGCCCTTCCCCACCTGCAGCTCGCCCGCGTGCCAAGCTGACGGCCGCCAGCCGCCCGCCTGCACTCCATGCGCGCTCCATCAGAAGCCTGGGGATGCAAGAGGGGGCGGAAGGGACGGAGGAGCCTGAGGGAGGGGCGAGGAAGCAGAGGACTCCGAGCAAGGGGTGCCCTCCTGCCCCCAGACCCGCGCATCTGCGTCGCCCCACAGCTTCGCAGCCCTTCCCCACCTGCAGCTCGCCCGCGTGCCAAGCTGACGACCGCCAGCCGCCCGCCTGCACTCCATGCGCGCTCCATCAGAAGCCTGGGGATGCAAGAGGGGGCGGAAGGGACGGAGGAGCCTGAGGGAGGGGCGAGGGTGCAGAGGACTCCGAGCAAGGGGTGCCCTCCTGCCCCCAGACCCGCGCATCTGCGTCGCCCCACAGCTTCGCAGCCCTTCCCCACCTGCAGCTCGCCCGCGTGCCAAGCTGACGACCGCCAGCCGCCCGCCTGCACTCCATGCGCGCTCCATCAGAAGCCTGGGGATGCAAGAGGGGGCGGAAGGGACGGAGGCGCCTGAGGGAGGGGCGTGGGGCGCAGCGGCCCTCTCCCTTCCCCAAGACCCGCGCATCTGCGTCGCCCCACAGCTTCGCAGCCCTTCCCCACCTGCAGCTCGCCCGCATGCCAAGCTGACGGCCGCCAGCCGCCAGCCTGCACTCCATGCGCGCTCCATCAGAAGCCTGGGGATGCAAGAGGTGGCGGAAGGGACGGAGGAGCCTGAGGGAGGGGCGTGGGGCGCAGCGGCCCTCTCCCTTCCCCAAGACCCGCGCATCTGCGTCGCCCCACAGCTTCGCAGCCCTTCCCCACCTGCAGCTCGCCCGCATGCCAAGCTGACGGCCGCCAGCCGCCCGCCTGCACTCCATGCGCGCTCCATCAGAAGCCTGGGGATGCAAGAGGGGGCGGAAGGGACGGAGGAGCCTGAGGGAGGGGCGAGGGTGCAGAGGACTCCGAGCAAGGGGTGCCCTCCTGCCCCCAGACCCGCGCATCTGCGTCGCCCCACAGCTTCGCAGCCCTTCCCCACCTGCAGCTCGCCCGCGTGCCAAGCTGACGGCCGCCAGCCGCCCGCCTGCACTCCATGCGCGCTCCATCAGAAGCCTGGGGATGCAAGAGGGGGCGGAAGGGACGGAGGAGCCTGAGGGAGGGGCGAGGAAGCAGAGGACTCCGAGCAAGGGGTGCCCTCCTGCCCCCAGACCCGCGCATCTGCGTCGCCCCACAGCTTCGCAGCCCTTCCCCACCTGCAGCTCGCCCGCGTGCCAAGCTGACGACCGCCAGCCGCCCGCCTGCACTCCATGCGCGCTCCATCAGAAGCCTGGGGATGCAAGAGGGGGCGGAAGGGACGGAGGAGCCTGAGGGAGGGGCGAGGGTGCAGAGGACTCCGAGCAAGGGGTGCCCTCCTGCCCCCAGACCCGCGCATCTGCGTCGCCCCACAGCTTCGCAGCCCTTCCCCACCTGCAGCTCGCCCGCGTGCCAAGCTGACGACCGCCAGCCGCCCGCCTGCACTCCATGCGCGCTCCATCAGAAGCCTGGGGATGCAAGAGGGGGCGGAAGGGACGGAGGCGCCTGAGGGAGGGGCGTGGGGCGCAGCGGCCCTCTCCCTTCCCCAAGACCCGCGCATCTGCGTCGCCCCACAGCTTCGCAGCCCTTCACCACCTGCAGCTCGCCCGCATGCCAAGCTGACGGCCGCCAGCCGCCAGCCTGCACTCCATGCGCGCTCCATCAGAAGCCTGGGGATGCAAGAGGGGGCGGAAGGGACGGAGGAGCCTGAGGGAGGGGCGTGGGGCGCAGCGGCCCTCTCCCTTCCCCAAGACCCGCGCATCTGCGTCGCCCCACAGCTTCGCAGCCCTTCCCCACCTGCAGCTCGCCCGCGTGCCAAGCTGACGGCCGCCAGCCGCCCGCCTGCACTCCATGCGCGCTCCATCAGAAGCCTGGGAATGCAAGAGGGGGCGGAAGGGACGGAGGAGCCTGAGGAAGTGGCGTGGGGCGGAGAGGACTCCGAGCAAGGGGTGCCCTCCTGCCCCCAGACCCGCGCATCTGCGTCGCCCCACAGCTTCGCAGCCCTTCCCCACCTGCAGCTCGCCCGCGTGCCAAGCTGACGACCGCCAGCCGCCAGCCTGCACTCCATGCGCGCTCCATCAGAAGCCTGGGGATGCAAGAGGGGGCGGAAGGGA
The DNA here is from genome assembly GCA_016858145.1 of Edaphochlamys debaryana. NCBI lineage: Eukaryota > Viridiplantae > Chlorophyta > Chlorophyceae > Chlamydomonadales > Edaphochlamys > Edaphochlamys debaryana. The sequence goes on from JAEHOE010000046.1 coordinate 790,638, forward strand.
CGGAGGAGCCTGAGGGAGGGGCGAGGGTGCAGAGGACTCCGAGCAAGGGGTGCCCTCCTGCCCCCAGACCCGCGCATCTGCGTCGCCCCACAGCTTCGCAGCCCTTCCCCACCTGCAGCTCGCCCGCATGCCAAGCTGACCACCGCCAGCCGCCAGCCTGCACTCCATGCGCCCTCCATCAGAAGCCTGGGGATGCAAGAGGGGGCGGAAGGGACGGAGGAGCCTGAGGGAGGGGCGTGGGGCGCAGCGGCCCTCTCCCTTCCCCAAGACCCGCGCATCTGCGTCGCCCCACAGCTTCGCAGCCCTTCCCCACCTGCAGCTCGCCCGCATGCCAAGCTGACGGCCGCCAGCCGCCAGCCTGCACTCCATGCGCGCTCCATCAGAAGCCTGGGGATGCAAGAGGGGGCGGAAGGGACGGAGGAGCCTGAGGGAGGGGCGTGGGGCGCAGCGGCCCTCTCCCTTCCCCAAGACCCGCGCAGATGCGTCGCCCCACAGCTTCGCAGCCCTTCCCCACCTGCAGCTCGCCCGCGTGCCAAGCTGACGGCCGCCAGCCGCCCGCCTGCACTCCATGCGCCCTCCATCAGAAGCCTGGGGATGCAAGCGGGGGCGGAAGGGACGGAGGCGCCTGAGGGAGGGGCGTGGGGCGCAGCGGCCCTCTCCCTTCCCCAAGACCCGCGCATCTGCGTCGCCCCACAGCTTCGCAGCCCTTCCCCACCTGCAGCTCGCCCGCATGCCAAGCTGACGGCCGCCAGCCGCCCGCCTGCACTCCATGCGCGCTCCATCAGACCCCTGGGAATGCAAGAGGGGGCGGAAGGGACGGAGGAGCCTGAGGGAGGGGCGAGGGTGCAGAGGACTCCGAGCAAGGGGTGCCCTCCTGCCCCCAGACCCGCGCAGATGCGTCGCCCCACAGCTTCGCAGCCCTTCCCCACCTGCAGCTCGCCCGCGTGCCAAGCTGACGGCCGCCAGCCGCCCGCCTGCACTCCATGCGCCCTCCATCAGAAGCCTGGGGATGCAAGCGGGGGCGGAAGGGACGGAGGCGCCTGAGGGAGGGGCGTGGGGCGCAGCGGCCCTCTCCCTTCCCCAAGACCCGCGCAGATGCGTCGCCCCACAGCTTCGCAGCCCTTCCCCACCTGCAGCTCGCCCGCGTGCCAAGCTGACGGCCGCCAGCCGCCCGCCTGCACTCCATGCGCGCTCCATCAGACGCCTGGGGATGCAAGAGGGGGCGGAAGGGACGGAGGCGCCTGAGGGAGGGGCGTGGGGCGCAGCGGCCCTCTCCCTTCCCCAAGACCCGCGCATCTGCGTCGCCCCACAGCTTCGCAGCCCTTCCCCACCTGCAGCTCGCCCGCATGCCAAGCTTACGGCCGCCAGCCGCCAGCCTGCACTCCATGCGCGCTCCATCAGAAGCCTGGGGATGCAAGAGGGGGCGGAAGGGACGGAGGAGCCTGAGGGAGGGGCGTGGGGCGCAGCGGCCCTCTCCCTTCCCCAAGACCCGCGCAGATGCGTCGCCCCACAGCTTCGCAGCCCTTCCCCACCTGCAGCTCGCCCGCGTGCCAAGCTGACGGCCGCCAGCCGCCCGCCTGCACTCCATGCGCCCTCCATCAGAAGCCTGGGGATGCAAGCGGGGGCGGAAGGGACGGAGGCGCCTGAGGGAGGGGCGTGGGGCGCAGCGGCCCTCTCCCTTCCCCAAGACCCGCGCATCTGCGTCGCCCCACAGCTTCGCAGCCCTTCCCCACCTGCAGCTCGCCCGCATGCCAAGCTGACGGCCGCCAGCCGCCCGCCTGCACTCCATGCGCGCTCCATCAGAAGCCTGGGGATGCAAGAGGGGGCGGAAGGGACGGAGGAGCCTGAGGGAGGGGCGAGGGTGCAGAGGACTCCGAGCAAGGGGTGCCCTCCTGCCCCCAGACCCGCGCAGATGCGTCGCCCCACAGCTTCGCAGCCCTTCCCCACCTGCAGCTCGCCCGCGTGCCAAGCTGACGGCCGCCAGCCGCCAGCCTGCACTCCATGCGCGCTCCATCAGAAGCCTGGGGATGCAAGAGGGGGCGGAAGGGACGGAGGAGCCTGAGGGAGGGGCGTGGGGCGCAGCGGCCCTCTCCCTTCCCCAAGACCCACGCAGATGCGTCGCCCCACAGCTTCGCAGCCCTTCCCCACCTGCAGCTCGCCTGCATGCCAAGCTGACGGCCGCCAGCCGCCAGCCTGCACTCCATGCGCGCTCCATCAGAAGCCTGGGGATGCAAGAGGTGGCGGAAGGGACGGAGGAGCCTGAGGGAGGGGCGTGGGGCGCAGCGGCCCTCTCCCTTCCCCAAGACCCGCGCATCTGCGTCGCCCCACAGCTTCGCAGCCCTTCCCCACCTGCAGCTCGCCCGCGTGCCAAGCTGACGGCCGCCAGCCGCCCGCCTGCACTCCATGCGCGCTCCATCAGAAGCCTGGGGATGCAAGAGGGGGCGGAAGGGACGGAGGAGCCTGAGGGAGGGGCGAGGAAGCAGAGGACTCCGAGCAAGGGGTGCCCTCCTGCCCCCAGACCCGCGCATCTGCGTCGCCCCACAGCTTCGCAGCCCTTCCCCACCTGCAGCTCGCCCGCGTGCCAAGCTGACGACCGCCAGCCGCCCGCCTGCACTCCATGCGCGCTCCATCAGAAGCCTGGGGATGCAAGAGGGGGCGGAAGGGACGGAGGAGCCTGAGGGAGGGGCGAGGGTGCAGAGGACTCCGAGCAAGGGGTGCCCTCCTGCCCCCAGACCCGCGCAGATGCGTCGCCCCACAGCTTCGCAGCCCTTCCCCACCTGCAGCTCGCCCGCATGCCAAGCTGACGACCGCCAGCCGCCCGCCTGCACTCCATGCGCGCTCCATCAGAAGCCTGGGGATGCAAGAGGGGGCGGAAGGGACGGAGGCGCCTGAGGGAGGGGCGTGGGGCGCAGCGGCCCTCTCCCTTCCCCAACACCCGCGCATCTGCGTCGCCCCACAGCTTCGCAGCCCTTCCCCACCTGCAGCTCGCCCGCATGCCAAGGTGACGGCCGCCAGCCGCCCGCCTGCACTCCATGCGCGCTCCATCAGAAGCCTGGGGATGCAAGAGGGGGCGGAAGGGACGGAGGAGCCTGAGGGAGGGGCGTGGGGCGCAGCGGCCCTCTCCCTTCCCCAAGACCCGCGCATCTGCGTCGCCCCACAGCTTCGCAGCCCTTCCCCACCTGCAGCTCGCCCGCATGCCAAGCTGACGGCCGCCAGCCGCCCGCCTGCACTCCATGCGCGCTCCATCAGAAGCCTGGGGATGCAAGAGGGGGCGGAAGGGACGGAGGAGCCTGAGGGAGGGGCGTGGGGCGCAGCGGCCCTCTCCCTTCCCCCAGACCCGCGCATCTGCGTCGCCCCACAGCTTCGCAGCCCTTCCCCACCTGCAGCTCGCCCGCGTGCCAAGCTGACGGCCGCCAGCCGCCCGCCTGCACTCCATGCGCGCTCCATCAGAAGCCTGGGAATGCAAGAGGGGGCGGAAGGGACGGAGGAGCCTGAGGAAGTGGCGTGGGGCGGAGATGACTCCGAGCAAGGGGTGCCCTCCTGCCCCCAGACCCGCGCATCTGCGTCGCCCCACAGCTTCGCAGCCCTTCCCCACCTGCAGCTCGCCCGCGTGCCAAGCTGACGGCCGCCAGCCGCCCGCCTGCACTCCATGCGCGCTCCATCAGAAGCCTGGGGATGCAAGAGGGGGCGGAAGGGACGGAGGAGCCTGAGGGAGGGGCGTGGGGCGGAGAGGACTCCGAGCAAGGGGTGCCCTCCTGCCCCCAGACCCGCGCATCTGCGTCGCCCCACAGCTTCGCAGCCCTTCCCCACCTGCAGCTCGCCCGCATGCCAAGCTGACGGCCGCCAGCCGCCCGCCTGCACTCCATGCGCGCTCCATCAGAAGCCTGGGGATGCAAGAGGGGGCGGAAGGGACGGAGGAGCCTGAGGGAGGGGCGAGGGTGCAGAGGACTCCGAGCAAGGGGTGCCCTCCTGCCCCCAGACCCGCGCAGATGCGTCGCCCCACAGCTTCGCAGCCCTTCCCCACCTGCAGCTCGCCCGCATGCCAAGCTGACGGCCGCCAGCCGCCAGCCTGCACTCCATGCGCGCTCCATCAGAAGCCTGGGGATGCAAGAGGGGGCGGAAGGGACGGAGGAGCCTGAGGGAGGGGCGAGGGTGCAGAGGACTCCGAGCAAGGGGTGCCCTCCTGCCCCCAGACCCGCGCATCTGCGTCGCCCCACAGCTTCGCAGCCCTTCCCCACCTGCAGCTCGCCCGCGTGCCAAGCTGACGACCGCCAGCCGCCAGCCTGCACTCCATGCGCGCTCCATCAGAAGCCTGGGGATGCAAGAGGGGGCGGAAGGGACGGAGGAGCCTGAGGGAGGGGCGTGGGGCGCAGCGGCCCTCTCCCTTCCCCAAGACCCGCACATCTGCGTCGCCCCACAGCTTCGCAGCCCTTCCCCACCTGCAGCTCGCCCGCGTGCCAAGCTGACGACCGCCAGCCGCCCGCCTGCACTCCATGCGCGCTCCATCAGAAGCCTGGGGATGCAAGAGGGGGCGGAAGGGACGGAGGAGCCTGAGGGAGGGGCGAGGGTGCAGAGGACTCCGAGCAAGGGGTGCCCTCCTGCCCCCAGACCCGCGCAGATGCGTCGCCCCACAGCTTCGCAGCCCTTCCCCACCTGCAGCTCGCCCGCATGCCAAGCTGACGGCCGCCAGCCGCCCGCCTGCACTCCATGCGCGCTCCATCAGAAGCCTGGGGATGCAAGAGGGGGCGGAAGGGACGGAGGAGCCTGAGGGAGGGGCGTGGGGCGCAGCGGCCCTCTCCCTTCCCCAAGACCCGCGCATCTGCGTCGCCCCACAGCTTCGCAGCCCTTCCCCACCTGCAGCTCGCCCGCATGCCAAGCTGACGGCCGCCAGCCGCCCGCCTGCACTCCATGCGCGCTCCATCAGACGCCTGGGGATGCAAGAGGGGGCGGAAGGGACGGAGGAGCCTGAGGGAGGGGCGTGGGGCGCAGCGGCCCTCTCCCTTCCCGCAGACCCGCGCATCTGCGTCGCCCCACAGCTTCGCAGCCCTTCCCCACCTGCAGCTCGCCCGCGTGCCAAGCTGACGGCCGCCAGCCGCCCGCCTGCACTCCATGCGCGCTCCATCAGACGCCTGGGAATGCAAGAGGGGGCGGAAGGGACGGAGGAGCCTGAGGAAGTGGCGTGGGGCGGAGAGGACTCCGAGCAAGGGGTGCCCTCCTGCCCCCAGACCCGCGCATCTGCGTCGCCCCACAGCTTCGCAGCCCTTCCCCACCTGCAGCTCGCCCGCGTGCCAAGCTGACGACCGCCAGCCGCCCGCCTGCACTCCATGCGCGCTCCATCAGACCCCTGGGAATGCAAGAGGGGGCGGAAGGGACGGAGGAGCCTGAGGGAGGGGCGTGGGGCGGAGAGGACTCCGAGCAAGGGGTGCCCTCCTGCCCCCAGACCCGCGCATCTGCGTCGCCCCACAGCTTCGCAGCCCTTCCCCACCTGCAGCTCGCCCGCGTGCCAAGCTGACGGCCGCCAGCCGCCAGCCTGCACTCCATGCGCGCTCCATCAGAAGCCTGGGGATGCAAGAGGGGGCGGAAGGGACGGAGGAGCCTGAGGGAGGGGCGTGGGGCGCAGCGGCCCTCTCCCTTCCCCAAGACCCGCACATCTGCGTCGCCCCACAGCTTCGCAGCCCTTCCCACCTGCAGCTCGCCCGCGTGCCAAGCTGACGACCGCCAGCCGCCCGCCTGCACTCCATGCGCGCTCCATCAGAAGCCTGGGGATGCAAGAGGGGGCGGAAGGGACGGAGGAGCCTGAGGGAGGGGCGAGGGTGCAGAGGACTCCGAGCAAGGGGTGCCCTCCTGCCCCCAGACCCGCGCAGATGCGTCGCCCCACAGCTTCGCAGCCCTTCCCCACCTGCAGCTCGCCCGCATGCCAAGCTGACGGCCGCCAGCCGCCCGCCTGCACTCCATGCGCGCTCCATCAGAAGCCTGGGGATGCAAGAGGGGGCGGAAGGGACGGAGGAGCCTGAGGGAGGGGCGTGGGGCGCAGCGGCCCTCTCCCTTCCCCAAGACCCGCGCATCTGCGTCGCCCCACAGCTTCGCAGCCCTTCCCACCTGCAGCTCGCCCGCATGCCAAGCTGACGGCCGCCAGCCGCCCGCCTGCACTCCATGCGCGCTCCATCAGACGCCTGGGGATGCAAGAGGGGGCAGAAGGGACGGAGGAGCCTGAGGGAGGGGCGTGGGGCGCAGCGGCCCTCTCCCTTCCCGCAGACCCGCGCATCTGCGTCGCCCCACAGCTTCGCAGCCCTTCCCCACCTGCAGCTCGCCCGCGTGCCAGCTGACGGCCGCCAGCCGCCCGCCTGCACTCCATGCGCGCTCCATCAGACGCCTGGGAATGCAAGAGGGGGCGGAAGGGACGGAGGAGCCTGAGGAAGTGGCGTGGGGCGGAGAGGACTCCGAGCAAGGGGTGCCCTCCTGCCCCAGACCCGCGCATCTGCGTCGCCCCACAGCTTCGCAGCCCTTCCCCACCTGCAGCTCGCCCGCGTGCCAAGCTGACGGCCGCCAGCCGCCCGCCTGCACTCCATGCGCGCTCCATCAGAAGCCTGGGGATGCAAGAGGGGGCGGAAGGGACGGAGGAGCCTGAGGGAGGGGCGTGGGGCAGCGGCCCTCTCCCCTTCCCCAAGACCCGCGCATCTGCGTCGCCCCACAGCTTCGCAGCCCTTCCCCACCTGCAGCTCGCCCGCGTGCCAAGCTGACGGCCGCCAGCCGCCCGCCTGCACTCCATGCGCGCTCCATCAGAAGCCTGGGGATGCAAGAGGGGGCGGAAGGGACGGAGGAGCCTGAGGGAGGGGCGTGGGGCGCAGCGGCCCTCTCCCCTTCCCCAGACCCGCGCATCTGCGTCGCCCCACAGCTTCGCAGCCCTTCCCCACCTGCAGCTCGCCCGCGTGCCAAGCTGACGGCCGCCAGCCGCCCGCCTGCACTCCATGCGCGCTCCATCAGACGCCTGGGGATGCAAGAGGGGGCGGAAGGGACGGAGGAGCCTGAGGGAGGGCGTGGGGCGGAGAGGACTCCGAGCAAGGGGTGCCCTCCTGCCCCAGACCCGCGCATCTGCGTCGCCCCACAGCTTCGCAGCCCTTCCCCACCTGCAGCTCGCCCGCGTGCCAAGCTGACGACCGCCAGCCGCCCGCCTGCACTCCATGCGCGCTCCATCAGACGCCTGGGAATGCAAGAGGGGGCGGAAGGGACGGAGGAGCCTGAGGGAGGGGCGTGGGGCGGAGAGGACTCCGAGCAAGGGGTGCCCTCCTGCCCCCAGACCCGCGCATCTGCGTCGCCCCACAGCTTCGCAGCCCTTCCCCACCTGCAGCTCGCCCGCGTGCCAAGCTGACGGCCGCCAGCCGCCCGCCTGCACTCCATGCGCCCTCCCATCACAAGCCCGGGGATGCGAGTGGGGGCGGAAGGGACGGAGGAGCCTGAGGGAGGGGCGTGGGCCGGAGAGGACTCCGAGAAAGGGGTGCCCTCCTGCCCCCAGACACGCGCATCTGCGTCGCCCCACAGCTTCACAGCCCTTCCCCACCTGCAGATCGCCCGCGTGCCAAGCTGACGACCGCCAGCCGCCAGCCTGCACTCCATGCGCGCTCCATCAGACGCCTGGGAATGCAAGAGGGGGCGGAAGGGACGGAGGAGCCTGAGGGAGGGGCGAGGGAGCAGAGGACTCCGAGCAAGGGGTGCCCTCCTGCCCCCAGACCCGCGCAATCGCGTCGCCCCACAGCTTCGCAGCCCTTCCCCACCTGCAGCTCGCCCGCGTGCCAAGCTGACGGCCGCCAGCCGCCCGCCTGCACTCCATGCGCCCTCCCATCACAAGCCCGGGGATGCGAGTGGGGGCGGAAGGGACGGAGGCGCCTGAGGGAGGGGCGAGGGAGCAGAGGACTCCGAGAAAGGGGTGCCCTCCTGCCCCCAGACCCGCGCATCTGCGTCGCCCCACAGCTTCGCAGCCCTTCCCCACCTGCAGCTCGCCCGCGTGCCAAGCTGACGACCGCCAGCCGCCCGCCTGCACTCCATGCGCCCTCCATCAGAAGCCTGGGGATGCAAGAGGGGGGCGGAAGGGACGGAGGAGCCTGAGGGAGGGGCGTGGGGCGGAGAGGACTCCGAGCAAGGGTGCCCTCCTGCCCCCAGACCCGCGCATCTGCGTCGCCCCACAGCTTCGCAGGCCCTTCCCCACCTGCAGCTCGCCCGCATGCCAAGCTGACGGCCGCCAGCCGCCCGCCTGCACTCCATGCGCGCTCCATCAGACGCCTGGGGATGCAAGAGGGGGGCGGATAGGAACGGAGGAGCCTGAGGGAGGGGCGTGGGGCGCAAGCGGCCCTCTCCCTTCCCCAAGACCCGCGCATCTGCGTCGCCCCCAGCTTCGCAGCCCTTCCCCACCTGCAGCTCGCCCGCGTGCCAAGCCTGACGGCCGCCAGCCGCCCGCCTGCACTCCATGCGCGCTCCATCAGACGCCTGGGAATGCAAGAGGGGGCGGAAGGTACGGAGGAGCCTGAGGGAGGGGCGAGGGGCGGAGAGACTCCGAGCAAGGGGTGCCCTCCTGCCCCCAGACCCGCGCATCTGCGTCGCCCCACAGCTTCGCAGCCCTTCCCCACCTGCAGCTCGCCCGCGTGCCAAGCTGACGACCGCCAGCCGCCCGCCTGCACTCCATGCGCGCTCCATCAGAAGCCTGGGGATGCAAGAGGGGGCGGAAGGGACGGAGGAGCCTGAGGGAGGGGCGTGGGTGCGGAGGACTCCGAGCAAGGGGTGCCCTCCTGCCCCCAGACCCGCGCATCTGCGTCGCCCCACAGCTTCGCAGCCCTTCCCCACCTGCAGCTCGCCCGCGTGCCAAGCTGACGGCCGCCAGCCGCCCGCCTGCACTCCATGCGCGCTCCATCAGAAGCCTGGGGATGCAAGAGGGGGCGGAAGGGACGGAGGAGCCTGAGGGAGGGTGGGGTGAGAGGACTCCGAGCAAGGGGTGCCCTCCTGCCCCCAGACCCGCGCATCTGCGTCGCCCCACAGCTTCGCAGCCCTTCCCCACCTGCAGCTCGCCCGCGTGCCAAGCTGACGGCCGCCAGCCGCCCGCCTGCACTCCATGCGCGCTCCATCAGACCTGGGGATGCAAGAGGGGGCGAAGGGACGGAGGAGCCTGAGGGAGGGGCGAGGGTGCAGAGGACTCCGAGCAAGGGGTGCCCTCCTGCCCCCAGACCCGCGCATCTGCGTCGCCCCACAGCTTCGCAGCCCTTCCCCACCTGCAGCTCGCCCGCATGCCAAGCTGACGGCCGCCAGCCGCCAGCCTGCACTCCATGCGCGCTCCATCAGAAGCCTGGGGATGCAAGAGGGGCGGAGGGACGGAGGAGCCTGAGGAAGGGGTGGGGCGAGAGGCTCCGAGCAGGGGTGCCCTCCTGCCCCCAGACCCGCGCATCTGCGTCGCCCCACAGCTTCGCAGCCCTTCCCCACCTGCAGCTCGCCCGCGTGCCAAGCTGACGACCGCCAGCCGCCCGCCTGCACTCCATGCGCGCTCCATCAGAAGCCTGGGGATGCAAGAGGGGGCGGAAGGGACGGAGGAGCCTGAGGGAGGGGCGAGGGTGCAGAGGACTCCGAGCAAGGGGTGCCCTCCTGCCCCCAGACCCGCGCATCTGCGTCGCCCCACAGCTTCGCAGCCCTTCCCCACCTGCAGCTCGCCCGCATGCCAAGCTGACGGCCGCCAGCCGCCCCCTGCACTCCATGCGCGCTCCATCAGAAGCCTGGGGATGCAAGAGGGGGCGGAAGGGACGGAGGAGCCTGAGGGAGGGGCGTGGGCGCAGCGGCTCTCCCTTCCCCAGACCCGCGCATCTGCGTCGCCCCACAGCTTCGCAGCCCTTCCCCACCTGCAGCTCGCCCGCGTGCCAAGCTGACGACCGCCAGCCGCCCGCCTGCACTCCATGCGCGCCTCCATCAGAAGCCTGGGGATGCAAGAGGGGGCGGAAGGGACGGAGGAGCCTGAGGGAGGGGCGAGGGTGCAGAGGACTCCGAGCAAGGGGTGCCCTCCTGCCCCCAGACCCGCGCATGCGTCGCCCCACAGCTTCGCAGCCCTTCCCCACCTGCAGCTCGCCCGCATGCCAAGCTGACGGCCGCCAGCCGCCCGCCTGCACTCCATGCGCGCTCCATCAGAAGCCTGGGGATGCAAGAGGGGGCGGAAGGACGGAGGAGCCTGAGGGAGGGGCGGGGGCGCAGCGGCCTCTCTCCTTCCCCCAAGACCCGCGCATCTGCGTCGCCCCACAGCTTCGCAGCCCTTCCCCACCTGCAGCTCGCCCGCGTGCCAAGCTGACGGCCGCCAGCCGCCCGCCTGCACTCCATGCGCGCTCCATCAGAAGCCTGGGGATGCAAGAGGGGGCGGAAGGGACGGAGGAGCCTGAGGGAGGGGCGTGGGGCGCAGCGGCCCTCTCTCCCTTCCCCCAGACCCGCGCATCTGCGTCGCCCCACAGCTTCGCAGCCCTTCCCCACCTGCAGCTCGCCCGCGTGCCAAGCTGACGACCGCCAGCCGCCCGCCTGCACTCCATGCGCGCTCCATCAGAAGCCTGGGGATGCAAGAGGGGGCGGAAGGGACGGAGGAGCCTGAGGGAGGGGCGAGGGGCGAGGACTCCGAGCAAGGGGTCCCTCCTGCCCCCAGACCCGCGCATCTGCGTCGCCCCACAGCTTCGCAGCCCTTCCCCACCTGCAGCTCGCCCGCGTGCCAAGCTGACGGCCGCCAGCCGCCCGCCTGCACTCCATGCGCGCTCCATCAGAAGCCTGGGGATGCAAGAGGGGGCGGAAGGGACGGAGGAGCCTGAGGGAGGGGCGAGGGTGCAGAGGACTCCGAGCAAGGGGTGCCCTCCTGCCCCCAGACCCGCGCAGATGCGTCGCCCCACAGCTTCGCAGCCCTTCCCACCTGCAGCTCGCCCGCATGCCAAGCTGACGGCCGCCAGCCGCCCGCCTGCACTCCATGCGCGCTCCATCAGAAGCCTGGGGATGCAAGAGGGGGCGGAAGGACGGAGGAGCCTGAGGGAGGGGCGTGGGGCGCAGCGGCCCTCTCCCTTCCCCAAGACCCCCCCGCGCATCTGCGTCGCCCCACAGCTTCGCAGCCCTTCCCCACCTGCAGCTCGCCCGCATGCCAAGCTGACGGCCGCCAGCCGCCCGCCTGCACTCCATGCGCGCTCCATCAGACGCCTGGGGATGCAAGAGGGGGCGGAAGGGACGGAGGAGCCTGAGGGAGGGGCGTGGGGCGCAGCGGGCCCTCTCCCTTCCCCAGACCCGCGCAGATGCGTCGCCCCACAGCTTCGCAGCCCTTCCCCACCTGCAGCTCGCCCGCGTGCCAAGCTGACGGCCGCCAGCCGCCCGCCTGCACTCCATGCGCGCTCCATCAGAAGCCTGGGGATGCAAGAGGGGGCGGAAGGGACGGAGGAGCCTGAGGGAGGGGCGTGGGGCGCAGAGGACTCCGAGCAAGGGGTCCCTCCTGCCCCCAGACCCGCGCATCTGCGTCGCCCCACAGCTTCGCAGCCCTTCCCCACCTGCAGCTCGCCCGCGTGCCAAGCTGACGACCGCCAGCCGCCCGCCTGCACTCCATGCGCGCTCCATCAGAAGCCTGGGGATGCAAGAGGGGGCGGAAGGGACGGAGGAGCCTGAGGGAGGGGCGTGGGGCGAGAGGACTCCGAGCAAGGGGTGCCCTCCTTCCCCAAGACCCGCGCATCTGCGTCGCCCCACAGCTTCGCAGCCCTTCCCCACCTGCAGCTCGCCCGCGTGCCAAGCTGACGACCGCCAGCCGCCCGCCTGCACTCCATGCGCGCTCCATCAGAAGCCTGGGGATGCAAGAGGGGGCGGAAGGGACGGAGGAGCCTGAGGGAGGGGCGAGGGAGGAGAGGACTCCGAGCAAGGGGTGCCCTCCTGCCCCCAGACCCGCGCATCTGCGTCGCCCCACAGCTTCGCAGCCCTCCCCACCTGCAGCTCGCCCGCGTGCCAAGCTGACGACCGCCAGCCGCCCGCCTGCACTCCATGCGCGCTCCATCAGACGCCTGGGAATGCAAGAGGGGGCGGAAGGGACGGAGGAGCCTGAGGGAGGGGCGGGGCGCAGAGGACTCCGAGCAAGGGGTGCCCTCCTGCCCCAGACCCGCGCATCTGCGTCGCCCCACAGCTTCGCAGCCCTTCCCCACCTGCAGCTCGCCCGCGTGCCAAGCTGACGACCGCCAGCCGCCCGCCTGCACTCCATGCGCCCTCCATCAGAAGCCTGGGGATGCAAGAGGGGGCGGAAGGGACGGAGGAGCCTGAGGGGGGAGGGGCGAGAGCAGAGGACTCCGAGCAAGGGGTGTCCCTCCTGCCCCAGACCCGCGCATCTGCGTCGCCCCACAGCTTCGCAGCCCTTCCCCACCTGCAGCTCGCCCGCGTGCCAAGCTGACGACCGCCAGCCGCCCGCCTGCACTCCATGCGCCTCCATCAGAAGCCTGGGGATGCAAGAGGGGGCGGAAGGGACGGAGGAGCCTGAGGGAGGGCGAGGGGGCAGAGGACTCCGAGCAAGGGGGCCCTCCTGCCCCCAGACCCGCGCAATGCGTCGCCCCACAGCTTCGCAGCCTTCCACCTGCAGCTCGCCCGCATGCCAAGCTGACGACCGCCAGCCGCCGCCTGCACTCCATGCGCGCTCCATCAGAAGCCTGGGGATGCAAGAGGGGGCGGAAGGGACGGAGGAGCCTGAGGGAGGGGCGTGGGGCGGAGAGGACTCCGAGCAAGGGTGCCCTCCTGCCCCAGACCCGCGCATCTGCGTCGCCCCACAGCTTCGCAGCCCTTCCCCACCTGCAGCTCGCCCGCATGCCAAGCTGACGCCCGCCAGCCGCCCGCCTGCACTCCATGCGCGCTCCATCAGAAGCCTGGGGATGCAAGAGGGGGCGGAAGGGACGGAGGAGCCTGAGGGAGGGGCGTGGGGCGCAGCGGCCCTCTCCTTCCCCAGACCCGCGCATCTGCGTCGCCCCACAGCTTCGCAGCCCTTCCCCACCTGCAGCTCGCCCGCGTGCCAAGCTGACGGCCGCCAGCCGCCCGCCTGCACTCCATGCGCGCTCCATCAGACGCCTGGGGATGCAAGAGGGGGCGGAAGGGACGGAGGAGCCTGAGGGAGGGCGTGGGGCGGAGAGGACTCCGAGCAAGGGGTGCCCTCCTGCCCCCAGACCACCCGCGCATCTGCGTCGCCCCACAGCTTCGCAGCCCTTCCCCACCTGCAGCTCGCCCGCGTGCCAAGCTGACGACCGCCAGCCGCCCCCTGCACTCCATGCGCGCTCCATCAGAAGCCTGGGGATGCAAGAGGGGGCGGAAGGGACGGAGGAGCCTGAGGGAGGGGCGAGGGGCAGAGGACTCCGAGCAAGGGTGCCCTCCTGCCCCCAGACCCGCGCATCTGCGTCGCCCCACAGCTTCGCAGCCCTTCCCCACCTGCAGCTCGCCCGCATGCCAAGCTGACGGCCGCCAGCCGCCAGCCTGCACTCCATGCGCGCTCCATCAGAAGCCTGGGGATGCAAGAGGGGGCGGAAGGGACGGAGGAGCCTGAGGGAGGGGCGTGGGGCGCAGCGGCCCTCTCCCTTCCCCAAGACCCGCGCATCTGCGTCGCCCCACAGCTTCGCAGCCCTTCCCCCCACCTGCAGCTCGCCCGCGTGCCAAGCTGACGGCACGCCAGCCGCCCGCCTGCACTCCATGCGCGCTCCATCAGAAGCCTGGGGATGCAAGAGGGGCGAAGGGGACGGAGGAGCCTGAGGGAGGGGCGTGGGGCGCAGCGGCCCTCTCCCTCCCAAGACCCCGCATCTGCGTCGCCCCACAGCTTCGCAGCCCTTCCCCACCTGCAGCTCGCCCGC